>BRYC01000678.1:0-12562 GCA_030267985.1 Parmales sp. scaly parma | reverse complement strand
CCTCTCGCTCCACAACCTTGAGCGTCTGAATGCTGATAATACAGGCGTTCACCGTGCTCAGCATGTCCGCTTGGATTCTTCGGTCAAGCTTAGTTTGCACCCAGTGCGCGCTGTCGATTTTAGATTCGTTCACGCCCAAAATTACCTGGGCGGAGAAATCCGCCTTGTCGTAGTCTTTCCAAAGTCGTTCGATAAGTTTCTTTTTCTTTTTCTTCTCCTTCTCGTCGATGTCGAACCAAGCAAACATGAAGCCTCGGCTGTCTGACGTTTGCTCGAACTTGAGCTTTTCGTAGAGCTGAATGAGCTCCAGCCGGAGCCGATCGTTCGCAACGTTCAAGAAGGTCGTTTTCGAGAAAGTTGCAGTGTGCTCCCACGGTCGGAGCACGTGCTTGTTTCTTAGGGCAGCCTCCACCGACAAGAAACGCTTGTAGAAGGGAATTGGTTTGAGGAGGGTGTCTGTTCCTTGAGACTGACAGGCGGTGGTGGTCTTCAGTGGAGTTGTGTATGCGAACGAGGCGGAATCGTCTGAATCTGCGCCGAGCGAAGCGAGGCGCATTTTTAATGAAGCAGGGAGAAGGGAGCCAAAAAATTGATAATTCTGTTAGTTTAGTAGTGGCTCGTATTCTCGCCTTCATCCTCACCTTCATCCTCACCTTCATTTTCATTTTCATTTTCACCTTCGTCTTCATCCTCGCTCGGACGCGGACTGCTCGTTAGGGTTGATATTTGATTTTGCTCACTCAAGTGGCGAGGTCGCGTATGCGGAGCAAACTCGTCAAGGCCAAGGTCCCCCCAGAGCCGGAGGAGCTCATCCTCGTGAATGGCAAGGTGGAGGAATCCAGACCCGTTGATGAGGAACCAGAATTTGCTCCTGTAAGCCACGGGCGTCCTTGCATATCCCCAGAGCGAGAACATCTGCTGTCGATATTCGACAAGCCGACTCATTCTGTGCATTTCATATTATGTTATTATGTTAGTTTTAGAGGACATTAAATGGAGCGAATGTGCTCGCTCACTCACCTTTCGCGGTTGGCAATTTTCCTCTTGAAACACCCCCTGATTGCCGCCTGGGCACCAACTATCAACCCCCTCACCAGCGCAAACGCAAATCTAGCCCGCCTGCCCCTCTCCGCCGCCTGGATGCACCGGGCGGCCAGCCGCATGAAGTTCAGCGATTCCACCACCGCAAACCCTCGGAACCGCCGCTGCAAGTTTATGATGGCCTCCAATCTTCGGATTGCTTTTTGCCTCCCTTTGTATCCACGGAAAATCTTTTGCACAGCTGCGCCGGCGTGTTAGTCGGCAGTTTCCCCTCACAGCTCGCTTCACTCGCGCACTTTACCTTTGACAACTGTCAGCACCTCCCTGTAGATGTCTCGATAGGTTCGCAGGATCACCCTGCCTCTGTAGAACTTCTGGATGAATTTGGCCGATCTTTTTAGTTTCGAAAACGACCCCCTGTGAGGTCGCATCTTGAACGTGGATTGGATAATAATGATTGATTTGACAATCACTAGTTGAGTGCTGCGCGCGTCAGCCAGTAGGGAGGACGCCTCCCTCGATTCGGACATGGTGGACTGGGGAAATTCGCCCTTGGAGTTTTGTTTTGCGTTTGTGTTCTGCTTGAAGACTAGAAGGAACAGTGCCCACTCGAGGTCGTTGTGGCGCTCCTCCGGCGTTCCTGTGCCACTCTTTTTCGTGTTGCCGTCATTTTTGCTACCAGAGTTGCTGTTGTCCTTGCGCACGCTTCGCATCAAAAAATCGTTGTTGGACGAAACGGTTCGCTGCTGCTCGGGCCCCTTCAGTAATTGCCGGGGGGGTCGAATGTTCCCAAACAGTTCGGGCCGCAGCGCGGGGAAATTGGGGTAGGAGTAAATTCGTCCGTCGTCCGGAAGACCCCAGTTTGACGGCGCCGGGGGGTTGAAGGTGTCTGCAACAGTCTCGGATGTGTCGGAAAGAAAGGTGGTCTGCGCAGAGCGAAGAAATGTTTAGTTTAGCAGTGTGTGTGGCTATATGTATTTTTTTCTCGTGGCTCGCACGCTCACCTCCTTCTTGCGCCCGGGCAGGAGGCCAGATTTGGCACTCCGATTCATTTTTGCGTTGATGCTTTCGTTGAAAAACCTAATTTCAGGATCATTTTCGTTCACCACCCTTTCCTCTATAAACCTCTCGAACATCTGGGACGTGAGCAGAAAGCTCATATACTCGTGGCACTCCGAATTCAAGTGGTTGCTCTCCTTCATAAACCCCACTCTGTCGAATCCCTTGTCGGAGTTCTTCGACGGCACGAACTTGTCGTAGGCGCGAAAAATTGACACGAAGAAGCGCAGAAACGCAGAACGAATTTCCCGAGCGCTGAATCCGTCGCTGCCGTTCTCGTTGGCTGCCGTGTCAAGGAGGGAGTAATTGAGCTGCTCCATGTTGCCGCTCAAGTTGCTGCTCTGCTTGTCCTGATTTGTACCGCTCTTGCTGCTGTTTTGATTGCTGCCCCGCTGCCATCGTATAATGTTAGAGTGAGTTTAGTTTGTGGCCAGTGTCCCCGCTCCGCTCGCTCACTCACCTTGCTCATTTTCATTATAAGACCAGTTTCGGTGGTGAAAGAATTTATTGGGAGGAGGTGCTCATTGTTTGGAAACGCAAGGTCGGCGCGCTGCGCCAAAATTGAGCGGGTTAAGTTAGTTTAGAAAAAGAGGATTTTGTGTGGCTGAAATTATTCCACCTACCTTCAGTACGTTGAGCCGGGAGTTCATATCCGCAGTTGTTTGTTTGTTTTTTTCGAAAGAATTGGTTCGTTTCTTGTCGTTGTGGGTAGTGGTGGTGCTGGTATCTGTACCGTTGTTGTTGTCAAATTGCTGGTGGTGGGGGTTGTCGCAAACGGCGTAGTTCTCCCTCATGTGGTTGGGGAGGAGCTCGCCGGTGCCTGTTGTGATGCGACCAGAGGCACCGTCAGCAGGAGGCAGGTTGGCCGGGGTGCCGAACTCGTCGAGCTTCTGCTTCAGCTGCGTGTGGTGTTAGTGGTTGTTATTCTCGTCTTCCTCAAGGAAGGCTCAATCGCTCACCTTACTGACTTCGCGCTCGGGGAGCCGGGGGGGGGTGCGCCGGTGAGGGGTGTCGTCCAAAATGCCCAGGTGGACAACGTCGTTGTCCAGGTCTACGAACACGACGCCTCGAGGACGGTTGGAGGGCTCAGTTTCGGTGAGGTACTGGGATTGGAGGCCAACCAGGAAAGGGACGGGGGCATCGAGTATGTCGGTCATCGAGGAGGGCATTATGGGAATGTATGCACCCTGCCACACGAGGGGGAAAAGGAGCTGGAGGAAGGCCTCGGTAGTGGGGGCGAGGAGGGAGTAGTGCTTTGAGCACAGGGCCACGCGGGTTTCGATCAGGAGGCAAGCGAACACCGTCAAGATATTATTCGTGCTCAGCAAGCCAAACAGGGGCCTGTAGCTGAAGTCGCACAGCGGCAACCTGTTACTGGCAGGCCTCACAATGTTACAAAGCTTGTCAATGAAGCCGAACTTGACCTGCGCCGAGTGGTGTAATTGAGTGGAATAACGTTAGTTTAGTAGTGGCTCGTATATTATATATTTCTTGTCTTCATCAAGGCAAGCGAAGACTGAGCGAGACTCGCTCACTCACCTCTACCCTCCCTCTTGGAGGCAAGGGAAGCTCCATTGCAAAGTTCGCAATGTACCGCTCTATTGGAAGGGGGGCCCCAGCCAAGCTGATTCTGTAGAGCTGCTGCAGAAAGGACCTGAACGCATTGTGGAAGGCGTAGTGCGACAGCACCACAAGGGTCTTGGGGAGGAAAACGATCTCGGGGAGGACGCCTGATCCTGATCCGGGTTTGGGTGCGGGGGGGGACGAGCTGCCACTCGGGGGAGAGGGGGGGGTGAGAGTGCTGATATTTCTCAGCGATGCCGAGACCTTGGAGAGGTCGTCATGGGCCAGGTTGCTATTGGCAAGGGGGGAGGAAGTTCGAGAATGAGGAACGGAACTCGACTGAGAATTCGATCGTTCGCTTTCTTTCGAGATTTTCAACCAGTCAGGCCAGTCTTCACTGTAATTGTTGTTGCCGTGGCTGTCAGAATCCGTATTCGCACTTTTGCTCTTGCGCCGGGCCTCGTCACTCAAACTAGTCTTCACTTGGCCTACCAGTTCAGCCGCATCGATGTCCTCGTAAATCTGCATGGCCGCGCCGTACATCTTCAGGCCAGTTTCCATCGTGAGCACAAAGGTGAAGAAGGTGGGAGGACGCTCCCTGAGAACTGGAGAGCAGCCGTCGGGAAAAACGAACTGAGACACGCGATCAGGGAGGGGGGTGTCGGCCCGGGAGGGGGAGGTTGCGTCGGGGAACTGCGCCGAGCGGAGCGCCGAGCGAAGAGAGGCGCATTTCAAATAAAGCAGGAGAAAAACGAGTTAAGCGAGTCAAAAGAAATGAAAAAAAATATTATTAGAGTGGATGTAGCCATCGAAAGTTAAGGGGCCATTTTGCGGGATTCATCGCGAGTATGCGAGTATGCGAGTATGCTAGTATGCGAGTATGCGAGTATGCGAGTATGCATCAACACTCGCTCGACCGCTCACCTGATCTATAACCTTGGTCTCGAACTTTACGTCTTCAATCGACATGGTATTGGTGCTGTCGTCGAAGGATTGGTAATTTCCCCTTCCGTCCCGATCGAGCTTTCCCGCGCTTCCAATCACGGCAAAGTAGTCCACGAGTCGGGGGGGGAGAGCCGTTAATGTGGAGGAGGGTCCGTTAAGTTTTTTAGAGTGAGGTGTATCGGGGAGGATGTTGTTGCTCTAAAAGGGGGTTAGCAGAAATCGCAAAAATCTCAAAAAAGGACGAATCACTGAATCGGCCGTAACTCCAACGTATGGAGGTTTGAGAAGATTTGAATTGGACAGGGTGGCGGGATTGACCAGGCGCATCTTTTTGTGCGAGGGGGTTGTTCATGGACGGTCTAGATCAGGGTCATGCGCGCGTAATGTGAAACAAAATAAAAGGGAAAAAAAGGCCAAAAAAATCGAACTAAAACCAAATCGACCACAAATCCAGCGCACAATTAATCGACCAACACTTCACTCACCTTGATGGGAAACACGAAACTCATCGACTCATACTTTGCACGGACGAAGAGCTCCCGCTCCATTGGAGAGGAGTGGAGGTTTGGAATTCGCTGAGCCCACTGGCCTTCTTGGAGGTGGCGCTCAAAAATGTCGTTCGTTTTCTTGTTCCCTAGGGCTTCGATCGATTGAATTTCTGCCGTTGTCCACGAGTCCATGTGCACGGATTTCACTCGGGTCACGTGCGTGCCGAGCGACCGGTGGGATGCGCAGCACTCGAGGCAGACGAAGCAGCCATGGTGGAGTGATACGTTGGAAGTGGAGGTGGAGGTGAAGGTGGAAGAGGATATCGAGGCCCAAATGAGATGGCTCTCCACCAGGGGCTGGCGGCAGTCGCAGCAGATGCGGTTTTGAGGGAGACGGAGGAGTTTTAGAAGCAGTTTGCCAGTGGTTTGGTTGGATTGGGATTGATCGGGGGGATTGGTTTTGGCTTGGTCTGACATTGGAAGGAAGTATATGGATTTGGAAGGGGGGTAGACGGGTGGGGAAGGGGTAGAGGAGAGGTTGGAACCTTGAGGGATGTTATACTATCTTCAAAATTTTTTCTTTTTCACTATTATTTTTTCCGAATTTTGAAGATAACATATTGTGCCAAAACAA
Organism: Parmales sp. scaly parma; assembly: GCA_030267985.1. Taxonomy (NCBI): domain Eukaryota; class Bolidophyceae; order Parmales; species Parmales sp. scaly parma. Next base: position 6,832 of record BRYC01000678.1, on the reverse strand, counting down.
CAGTCGGTCCGGGGGTTTTCTGCTGCATAGTTACACCTCAATTCTTCGGAGTGGATCTCGTTGTTTTATGATGCAGCGATCCAGCCCTATCTCACCGAATTTAATTTTGCCAAAAATGACTTCGAAATTGTCGTCAAGCAACCGTCGGCCGCAGTCCGCCCAACTGGGCACCAATAGGAACAGTAACGGTGACGGCAACGGGAAGCTAGATACGATCCAGGTGGTAAACTTCTGGCTCGAAAAGTTCCAAACTGCTTGCCCATATTACAACAGTCTCGAGCAGCTACACGTTGCCCCAGGGGAGGCGGGGGGGGGAATCGGAGGGACGGGGGTGTTCAAGCTGCCCATAACGGGGAAAAGCATCCCCATAGCGGACATGGTAACCGAGCAGCACAAGATTGCGGCGGCGAGCACAGGCAGTCTGATCAGCTTGAAGATTCCCAAGCGGCCCGATTACATTTACAACGATGGCATTCAGACGGGCGCGGTGGACAACAGGGACAAACTTGACCGAACCTACAAGCCGTTCCGGCCTCGGTCAGCAGTGAGCGGCAGGAAGACGAAAATTAAAGTCTACGAGGTTGGGGGGGAGGGGGTGGTTAAGGTGAAGAGCTGGAAGCTGCGAGGGAAGAGAATGGGCGAGGTTAGGACGGACTTCGCGGTGAGCGTGGCGTGCAACGCGATTGTCAATGGATTGAAGAGAACTGAGAGTGAGAAGAATGGGAGCGATAATGGGAATGGGGATGACTACGGCGACGACGACTTCGAGAAGGACGAGGAAAAAATCATCGATAAGCTGCAAATAATAAAGCCAATGACAATGCTAATGCCGGCGCGACCAAACCCATTTGGAATGGGCAACCCTTTTGCCGGGGCCCAGGCAGGACTGAAAAAAACGAATACGAAGAAGAAGACGAAGACGAAGACAGAGACCGAGGAAGACTCGGAACAGCTAGCCAAGAGAATGAAGGACAGCTCGAGGACAATAAAGGAAATAGTGGAAATTGCAACGGCGGCAGGGAAGCTGCTCGACGTTGGGCGCATCAAGGTGCTTGGGGGGGTGGTGGGGGGTAAGACGAAGAAGCTGGGGGAGGGCAGGTACGGCAACGTTGCGGTGGGCGAACTGGAGGGAAAAGGGGAGGTCGCCGTAAAATCGTTCCGGCACAACAAAAACTTTTTACCGCCAAACTTGGCAAAAGTCGCGCTTGTGGAAATTGGAAACTTATTGAAGCTGAGGGGGGAGGGGGTGGTGAAGTTTCTGGGGGTGAGCTTTCCGACACCGACGGTAAATGTTGTTACGGAACTGTTCAACTTGGGGAGCGAAATACGACTTTATAAGGAGCGAGGGGATGAAGAGCGTGGGGGTGAAGGAGATTACGAGAATGCTGCGCGGGGCGGCGGTTGGCTTAAAAACCATTCACGACTGCAAATGCATTCACGGCGACATTAAAACGCACAACATGCTGGTCAGGAGGGATGGGGAAGGGGCATTGACGTGCGCGTGGGGAGACTTGGGTAGCTGCGTTTTCTTACGGGATAAGGAGGACTTGATTCACGTGGAACAGGGGACGAGCGGGTGGACGGCCCCGGAGGTGTTCGGGGGGAAAGGCTACGGGCAGAGCGCGGACGTGTTCTCGTTTGGGATGGTGCTGTGCGACGCGAGCTTCGTGGGAGGATTCGACAATAAGCTCATTGGGTTGGAGGAGAGCGTGTACTGCGAGCGGGTGAGGGGGGGGGGGCTGCCGGAGATTGGGGAGGGGGTTTGGGGGGAGGGGGGATTGGGGGGGGTGGGAGGGGTGGGGGCGAAGTTGAATGGCGTGATAAAGAGTTGTTGGGAATGGGACGCGGGGAAGAGACCAAGAGCGGCGGAGTTGGTTGAGGTGTTTGATGAGATGGAGAAGATTTTGAAGTGATGAATGTGATGAATGTGATGAATGAATGGTGGAACAGAATAGAATGGGTGTCAATGCAATGTGTCAATATGTTTAACAAGCTAATCACAAACCTGATCATAGAATTTGTTCGGTGTTGGATCTGGACCCTCCAAGTCGGGTGCGAACACCACTTTTTTTGGCAGGAGGTTGCTTGGCCCTAGCAGGACCTACTCGTTTTTCTGCCACCTCTTTCTTGGGTTTGGAGGAAGGGGCCACATCGTCATCAAAATCTACAACGAGCAGCTTCTTCGCAGCCTTAGCCGCCTTGGGGGGGGGTTTGTTGGCGGCTATTTCCGCCTTCGAGTATCCGGAATTCTCTCTCTGTTTCGCAGGGGATAATGGAGCCGTCATCCCCTCATCAACCGGAGAGTAGCCCTTCTTCTTTTTCTTCTTGGTCATGTCAGCAATGAAGGCAAGGGCAGATTGGTGGGACCCGTGGGTTTTCCACTCATCGCCTGCTCCATGCGTGAATTTAGCACCAATTCTCCCGAAGGAAACCTTTGTCTGATGTGTATTTGGATTATGTTCGAGCTTCCATCCTTTGTGAGCATTCTTGCTATCATCGTGGAGCTCAAGGTAGGTCGTTTCCATCGTGTTGCAAAAGGAGGGGCTATAAAATTGGTGTGTGCTTTTATAACTCAGATAGAGGGGGTGTCGTGTCTGAAGATAAAAAAGCTCACCGGAAAAAGTAGTAACCACGTGGTAACGGTTAATTAAAAGTAAATCAGTGCATTGACACGTGATTGAGCATAGAAAAAGGGTGTGGATTTGTTGTCCACTTTGTGGCAGTTTTCGTCGGGCTCACCACACCTCACTTATTATATCTCTTACCACACCTCACTTATTATTCTCTTAAGTCAATTATTTCGAGGAAAGCCCTCTGAAGGCCGACTACAAAGCATAATAAATGCCCAAGAAGAAAGTTAACAAGGCGAAGCTCCACAAGAGTGGCTGGGAGAATGCTCAGAACACCACTACTTTTCTCCAGACTGCTTCGACAACTCTGTTGCAGGTTGACCCTCTCAATGTTCGCTTTCAGCATTCCCGAATCCGCCCCAATTTTAGTGGGTGTGGCCGCTCGGTGCAGCACACGCTTGACATACTGAGGGAGGGCACCGGAAGCCTCGACGACGTGCCTGTTATTGAGATCATTGACCCTCGCGATCTCCCGGACGAGGTTAACTTTGAGGAAGATGGGAGTCCAGTGTTTTACGGTCTGAACAATCGTCGGCTGTGGGTAATGAAGCGGCTGAGGGAAGAGGGGTTGGTTGAAACGATTGGTGTGAGGACAAGGGTGTGCAAAAGCGACAAGGAGCGGGCCACATATACAATTTCTTCCCGGAGTAAGAAGGCTACGTTTGTTAGAGAGAAGGCTTTTAAGGTGGTTGAGAAAGGTAAAAAATCGAAAATTGAAGTCGTCGAGGAGGAGGAAGTAATAGACGTAGAGATTGTGGACGATATTAATTTTGACAATGACAATGAGAGTGAGTGTAGTAGCGACAGTTCTTCGTCGGGCGAAATTAATGCGGCGTTCAACCCATTTGCGGCGTTGGGTTAAACATAACAAAAATAGTTTTAGATGTTTTGATGTTTGTGGAATAATCTGCACTACTTGCTTGTTTTGTATTTTTACCCTCTCTTTTATTTCTCATGCTTGAACAACACTCATCGCACACTCGTTCAGAGTCAGGCACACTCCCTTTACCCTCGAGTTTCTCAATCCTAACTCTCCCTCTCCCTCCAATCCGCCAGCCGGAACGGCAACGTAGAAGACTCCCTCCACCTCGTCAATGTATCCAGCAAGCCGTTCAGCTTTGAGCTGCCTCGCCACAATTCTCTGTGCGTCTACGGGTCGAATGCCGCCGAGCAACTTGCCCATCTCGTCGAAAGTAACGTTTTCGTAGACCGCGGCAATGGCCATGACGTTGTGGTCCAAAATGGCCGCCTCCACAATCGTTGTCTTGCCGTCGGAAGTCAACGCTTTCATGTGGTCCTGAAGCGATTTCTCGAACGCCTTCGTCTCGGCAGGCTTGAGAAGGAAGCCGCGGTGCATCTTCTGCAGCACCTGGGGTATGGCCGAGTACGAAGCTGTGCCTCCCAGAGACGGCAGACGATCGTCGTTGGCAATCTGAGCCAACAGCTTCGAGCGAAGGGGGCCAACTGGGGAGAGAATCGCGCAGGTGGCCGCCATTCCAAGGAACGACAGCAAGTCCTCGGGGAGAACCATGCAGTCTTCGTCGAGAGCCTCGGTCAGGGACAAATCCATGTACTTCTGGCCGGCCGACAGAAACTTCCGGTTCGAATCAAGAACCCTCGAAAACACTGACCTGAATCGTAGGAGCAACGACCAGTTCGATGCAGTGTTCGGCTTGAACCGGGAGATGAATTGCGCAGCCTTGTTGACGAAATTCTCGGCCGTGCTGCCCTCATTATCCTCCATGAAACACTCGGCAACCTGCACGTAAATGTCACAGGCTTCCGCAGGCGTGTGGAAGTAAGGATCTGTCTTGCCAGGATCTGTCTTGCCAGGATCATCAACCATGGCCCCATCGTCCTCTGGATCACCGGTGTCCATACGCAGAGTTGACAGGACGTTACCTGCAGCAGTGTAGTCGCCGGACGCCACGTGGTGCTCGAAGAAGTACTTCTTCAGGGCGTTATCCTCCGCAAGCTGATGGAACTCGCCTTGGGTGATGTTGGCCAGGCACGTTGTGACTATCGAAACCACCATCGAATCACAAGACTTATCAGGACCGAGAGCCTTCTGAAGGAGCTGCCACTTCGAGGCTATTAGCTTGACAACAAAGGAATTCAGCTGCCGCTCCTGGGTCACATCAGAGGTCACCTTGGGAACTTGCATGAGGGTGGTGAGAAAAGGATTCAGGGTCGTCGAGTTTGGCGAGGCCGCATAGAGGGGCCAAGCCTTTGCAAGGTTTACTTTCAGCTCATTCATATGGGCGCTTTTCCAATTTTTTCTAGAGGGGTTTACAAGCACTAGTTTGTGTTGCTCACAAAAATATAAAAAAGTGATTTCTCTTATTGCCCACCAACCCCACCCCCTCGTCTCATTGTCCCCGTTGGTTTAATTTGATACCTTATCTGCCCTTCACTCACTCACCTCTTCCCCTCCAACCTCAATACCAGCTCATGAAAGCTGGCATTTGGCTCCTCTCATGCACAATGCTTTCGCTATCGCCCTTTATGAACGCTCAAACCGACACTGCTACAATGACTACCTGGGGGGGCTGCAACGATCCAAGGTACTCATCATCTAGGCTGATAGAGCGCGGGGAACCGACTGCTGTCTGTGTTGTTTTGTCCCCCCCATACAATTGGAACTCGACCACCTCGTTCCCGTATCAGCGATACATGCTCAATCTCGTTGCCGATGAGTACACCAGCATTATTATACCACCCGAGACTGAGTACGAGTCCATGCATGTTGAATCAGGTGTTGAGCTTTCCTTTATTCGAAAGATCCGGATTCCTCTTGGGGCAGGAGGAGGAGGAGGAGCAGTCAAGCCATTATTTTTCCCGGTCTGGACGGCAATCATAACTGTGGACGATGGGGCTATCACGGGGGTTGTTTGGGATTTGGCTTGCACACAGTGCTCAAGCGGCCAGTGTCTGCAGAACATGTACGGTGAGTTTCATTCCGTCTCCGCTCGCCTTGTGACAGAAGATTGCGAAGCTCCGTGTGTGAAATTGCTTTGCATGGCCACATCCATTCCATTCCATTACTGAACTCAACCTAACCTACCCTACTCAACTATTTTTGCTCGCTCGCGGCGCAGACTTCAACGGAAAATCTGTTCGCGCTGAAAATAGCGACGGTTGCGGTGTAACGGGTTGTGGGGAGGGGGGGGAGGGTGCTTGTGGTCTATCAGTATTTGTTGTCTGGAGTGGGACCGATGTCAATGGAAAAGTTCTTACCAGCAACGACAAACGGTCAAGCCTGTTCCCTGAACAAAGTTTGAATTGGGATGCACTCCAGTTAAAATAAATTCCTCTTTCAAAGGCTTGAACAATTTTAATAACAAGAATTTAAAATTCTAAATAACCAAACAAGGCTAAGTTGAACCCATTGTTAGGGGGGTATTTGCGTCGTAGAAACCAGTCGAGACCTGAATTCGTGTTTGCGGGCAGTCGAATAGGGAGTGAGTAAGTACACCAGCAATAAGAGGCGCCCCGATCTGCGATTGGGAAGTTCGCTTGAATCAGATCGATCCCCGACCCAGTCAACGTGCTTCTGGAAGACCTTTTGTGAATAGAAAAAGTTGGAGTATTGGATTTGGAAACCAGGGTTGACCGACCGTATCGAGTTGCAACGCTTTGAACGGCGGCTTCGTGTTGGTACTAGTGGCGACGAAGATCGATTCAAATGCAGTGGCCATCTTCGAATACATTATATTTCATTTGCATACATTCGAATTGTGCCTTCATGATTTGCGACACGCGAATTGCTTTGTCAGTGGTGTCGTCGTGGATGGGAAAACCACCGAGCCTGAACTCCGAAAGGAAGAACTGTCTTCGTATTGGACCCACTCGCTCTTCAGCGAAAACACCTTGGCACCAATGAGTTTGCACTCATCAACTGTGAGGACATTTGTGAACATGAACTTGCGCTGAGGACAACGTCGTGCTTGACCCCAGCAAGCCAAATATCAACGACTTTGCTTCCTGGAGAAATGTCGTTGCTGAGGAGCAGCTCACAATATTGGGGGAAAGAAGCTTTTAGTGTGGATGTGAGAAGAAGGAGAAGTGCAATTGGGAATATTGAAAACTTCCTGTGGGAGAGGAGGAGAATTGAGAGAAAGGTGCAGAAGGTAAATACAAAAAGTATAGGTGTCGCTGCACTTGCTTGAACATAGCCTAAAGTCGGGACATGCAAATGAACT
>BRYC01000677.1:5556-17105 GCA_030267985.1 Parmales sp. scaly parma | reverse complement strand
TCCACCACCTTCTCCTCGATAGGGTCGGTGTTGCAGCTGGATGTGGTGGTAGATTTGGTCGGTGTGGGGATTTCGATCTCCCGAATCACCTCCACCTCCTTTATCACCTCCACCTCCACCTCCCGAATTACCTCCACCACCTTCTCCTCGACTGGATCGGTGTTACAGCTTGTGGTCGCCATTGTGATTTTGGAGACAGCCGGCTGCTGATCAACAACCGGGTCGGTGCTGCAGCCAGTGGAGACCATCTCGGCGGTCGGTTTGGAAACCTCCACCTCCCGAATCACCTCCACCTCCACCTCCACCACCTTCTCCTCGACTGGATCGGTGTTGCAGCCTGTGCTCAAAGTCGTTTTGACCTTCTTAAAATCACCCCTCAAAGCCTCAATGTCTCCGTTCAACCTGTTGTTGTCCACCATCAAACATTTACAGTCGTTCACCTCCACCTCCAAAATGAACAAGCTCTTGTTCAGCTTTTGAATTTCAACATTCTTCTCCTCGATAATCCTCCTCTTCTCCTCCTCGTTCTTGACCCCCCCGGCCCTCACGCTCTTCATGTGCTCCTCCAAAATTTTCAGCTCCGACTCCTTCTGCTCCAGGTTCAGCAGCGCCTCCTGCAGCTCGTTGCCCAGAACCTGCTCCTTCCCCAGCTCGGACTCCAAACTTTTGGTGGACTGCTGGATGCGCTTCTCCATGAATGACTTCTCGGAAGTCATTTTTTGGAGCTTGAAGTTGGAGTCTTGGAGGAGGGCGGTGAGTTCCAGGGCCGATTGGTCGGAGGCCGACTTTTCAGCCAACAGGTAGGTGAGGGATTGTAGCTGCGTGTTAATTTGTTTCTGCAACTGCTCTATCGAGGCCGATTTTTCCGCCGTCAGGGAGCTGAGGGATTGTTGTTGCGTGTCGATTTGCTTCTGAAGCTGCTCGATCTGCACATTGTCATCGTTGTTATTACTTGGAGCAAAAACAACCTCGTCGCTCCTATTCATCATTTCACTCCTCGATTCCATTAACTTTGCCCTCATCTTCTTAACCTCGCCCTCGGCCTTGACCTTCCCCTCCTCCGCAACCTTGAACCTCTTCTCGCTAGCTGTGTAGTTGCCCGCTATAACCAGCTGCTGGTTCTTGAGAACTTCCCCCATCTTTTCCCAGTTCGCCAGTTTCGTCTTCAGCCCCGTGACCTCGCTCTGCAACTCCGCGCACTTCTTCTTCAATTTTGTCAGAAGCTTGGGTTTGGACGGTTCGGACAGTTGGGGGGTGGGGGTGACGACAACCCCAGCCGATGCCTTTTGCGTATTTTCCAAATTCATCACTTTCTCCACCAACCTCTTGTTCTCCTCCTCGACGCTGCTCTTCCCCTCCTCCAAAATAAGCTTGTTTTGCCTCAAAATTGCGTTCTCGGTGATGTTCTTCTCGTTACTGTTTTTGAGAGCTTCGATTATTGATGAAGAGTTTCCTGACGGGACCTCGTCATAGTTGTTGTTATTGTTGTTATTGTTGTTATTGTTGTTATTGTTGTTATTGTCGCTGTTGCTGTTGCTGTTGCTGTTGCTGTTGCTGTTGTCCGCTGCCACTGCCACCATGGCGTTCTTCTCATCCACAAGCATGTCAAGCTCGTGCCTGAGCTTCATGATCTCGCACTCGGAGCTGATCCGGTTCCGCTCGTGCTCTGTGACGTTTGATTGGAGCTTACTCTTCTGGCCGGACAACGACTCGTTGATGTGCAACAGGTACTTATTCCGGGCCTTGAGCGAGATGACTTCCTCGGCGTTGAAGGATTTGGACTGCTGCTCAGCGTTGGGGTGGTTATAGTTATGGGTGGGGGGGCGGAATTCGGTGTTGGTGCCAACCGTTGAGAACGAAATTGAGAAACGGGATGTATTGGGGCTGGAATTAGAGCTGAAATTGGATTGGGATTGGGATTGGGGGTGGAGAGGTACCGCCGGTCGAGACGATGGGTGGGGGTGGGTCGGGGGAAGGGATGAGGACCTTGTTGTGGTCATTGTCGTGCTGGACCTCATGGTCGTGTCGTCTAAAACGCTCCCCTCGTTGCGCTCGCCAAACTCAACCATGCCGCTTGACGCGTACGAGATGTTGTTGTTGTTGTTGTGTGTCGAGTCGTCGAGATCGGTAGAGATGGATAAGATTGACGAGTGGTCCGGAGGGTCAGGTGGGCTGCTGTTGTTGCTGTTGTTGCTGTTGTTGTTGTTGCTGTTGCTGTTGCTGTTGCCGTTGCCGTTGCCGTTGCTGTTGTTGCTGTTGCTGCTGCTGCTGGTGCTGTTGCTGTTGTTGTTCACGCTAATGCTATTGGTAGTAGCATCAACACCAAGCTCGTCAAAGGTCGATTCCTGATCGTTCAAGTTCAAACTGTCCATGTCAAAGGTAGTGAACGGAAGCTGCGTAGCGTTACTGTTCGGATCAAAATGCCGAACCTCGTCGCTAAGAAGCTTGAGAGCCCTCGCGAACTTGACCTTCGCCTCGTTCTCGCTCTTGAGCTTTTTCTTGAGGGTTTCAATTTTGTCGCTCGCGGTGCTTGCAACGGCCTTAGTCTCGCCGTCCTTCGCCTCGAGCCGCTTCTTCAGCGCATCGTTCTCGCCCTGGAGCCTGGCAAACTCGTCACTAAGCGACTCGTCGAGGAGGCTAGTGTCCAGCCCCCCCCCCGCGCCCTTGAGCTCGTCGATGCTAGCCCTGAGCTCTGCGTTCTCGCTGCTGAGGAGCTTGACCTCTTTGTCCGCAATGGACGTTTTAACCCTCGCCTCCTCGAGCTGCACCTCGAGGGCCCTGAGCCTGTGGCTCAGCTCCTCCTTGGACCGCACCTCGGCAATGTACTTGTTCTCGACCTCCGCGAGGCGCGTTTCGTTGAGGTTGGACTTGGTTTCAGACTTGGCGAGAAGGTCGGACAGGTACGACTCAGTCCTGTCCGACCTGTCGTTCATCTGGGATAGTTGCCGCTCCGCACTCTTGTTCAGAATCGCCCTCTGTGCGAGCTGCGCGGACAGCCGCTGAACCTCCTTGGTGAGGCCGTGGTTCTCGTGGGTGAGGAACCTGTGGCTCTGCTGGGTTTGGCTGTTTGTGCTGTGGAGGGTGTTCTGCAGCCGGGTGATGGTTTTGGTTGATTGCTGGAGATCCTTCTTGGTTTTGTGGAGGAGGGTGGCGCGGAGTTGGGGGAGGGGGGGCACCGAGTTATTGTTGTTGTTACTGTCATTACTGGAACCCGTGGAACTCTTGTACAGGAGAAAGTGCTCCTCGATGAGCGCCTTCTGGGAGGAGAGGGCGGACAGCTTCCGGTGGATTGAGGACGTGTTGTTCTGGAGGGAGTTGTTCTGGAGGGAGAGGTGTTTTAAGTTTAATGTGAGGGTGTAGTTCTAGAAAAGGTTTGTGTGGTGTGGTGTGGTGTGGTGTGGGTGGTGTGTGGGTGGTGTGGGTGGTGTGGTGTGGTGTGGTGTGGGGTGGAGTGAGGGTGTTAGGAGAAGGAGAGGAGGGCGAAGGACAGGTAAGATGACGCAAACAATTACGCACCTTGGCAGTCATCTCAGAAAGCTGCTGGTGAAGCGCAACAATTTGCGTCTCCTCATCGTGGCTTTGGACCTGGACTTGGACCTGGACCTGGGCCTGGCCTTTGGGGTCGGCAGGATCAGCCTCAGCCTCAGCCTCAGCCTCAACCTCAGCAACATCGTAATCAAAGTGGAAGCTGTTCTTGTTCTTGTTGTTGTTCTTGTTCTTGCTCTTGCTCTTGGCGTTGTTGTTGTCGTTGTCTTTGTCATTATCACTGTCGTTGAAATTGAAATTGCCATTGCCACCCCCTTTTCCCTTTGTCGCTTCTATGAAGTCCTCCAAGCTCGAGTGGGGGCTGTGAGGGGTGGAGTTGTTGTTGCTGTTGCCGTCGCTGGAGGAGAGGATTAGCTGGGTTCGAGAATTGTGGTGGTGGTGGTGGTGCCTGTGGGAGGGTCGAGAGGGTAAGCGATTTGGGCCTTGCTCGTCGCCGGAAAGAGAGAGGGAGGAGCTGCTTTCGTAGCCGTTATCTACTTCAGAGGAGAAGGAGGAGGCTAACGAGGAGGAGGATGACGATGATGATGAGGAGGAGGACATGTTGTCACTATCCGACATTAACAAGTTATTGGTGAATTTGGATATCTGATTTGTTCGTTGCAACTTGTCCGCCTTGTTGAATTCATCTATTGCCGAGGCCTGGGTTAGGCCGATGATCGGAGGAGGGGGGGGCTGGGGGGTTAAGTTGTCGACAATGTCAAAGGACTTTGTTATAACCATTGGTGTGGGGAGGATTGTGGTGGATTGTGTTGACTGAGGTAAATTTCCCGTAGCAGGGGAAAGGGATATTCTGTGGGCCATATGGTCGGACCAGGTCAGATGTAGATTTCGAGGGAGTAGAATTAGTGTTTAAAATAAATGGCGGCACGTTATTAACGCGATTTGTTGAATTGGGGCCAAAATACCTTTATTTTGCGAGATAAAAATTTGCTCCGACAACCACTAAATCTGTGCTATGGATGGCCCAACTTGCCCATGTTGCTTCAAAAACTACGAAAAGTCTCTGCTGGAGACTGCTGCAGCCGACTCATGGTTGGGTGCTTTCTGTGGAACTTGTGAACCGTCCGATGTTGAGAAGGCTCTTGCCAGACAGGGGTCTGATCCAAATTATCGGACGTCAAAGGGACTTCCTGTGCCACCAATCACGTGGTTGCTGACGAAAGAAGAGATTACAACATCTGCTGCTGAAATTGTGGCGGCAACAAAGGCGAATTTGGACGCCATTGCTGCTCTCCCTTTGACCGATGTTACATTCGAGAACACTATCAAGCGGCTGATGCTCCCTCCTAACTACAAGACAAATAGCAAGGTGACGGCATGCAAGTTTTTGCAGCATTGTAGCGTTGACAAGGGCGTTAGGGAGGCTGCTGCCGCGGCGGGGGAAGCTTTGGCGAACACCAGAGTTGAAGGGAGAATGCGGAAGGATGTGTATGCAAGGGTCGTTGCGTTCGGGGACACGGATGAGTGCAAGGGGCTAAACACGTATGACAGGCACTTCTACGACGCTTCTCGAGGTGATTTCGAGCGAGCCGGGCTTGCGCTCTCACCGAAAGACGCTTCCACGCTCAAAGTCCTCCTCAAGGCTGATTCGGAGTGCTGTGGCGCGTTTGGGAAAAACCTGGGGAACAACGACACAGTGCTATGGTTCAGCAAGGACGAACTGAAGGGCTGCACTGATGCCTTCATTGCCGAACGCTACGATGAGGTGAAGAAGATGGTCAAGATTACCACTAAATACCCGGACATGATTCCTATTGGCAAAAACTGCGAAGTCGCAGCCACTAGGAAAGCTGTCACCGCAGCGTACGAGGGGCCGACCGGTGAGCGAGCGAAGCGAGCGAGCCTTGTGACAGAATAGTGCAAAGCGACTAAATTCACTAATAATACACTCCGCTTCTTTTTTGCTCGGCGAAGCCTTTGCCAATAACTTGGATTTGGTGGCCGAAGGCGTCAACATCAGGTTAAAAATTGCGATCCTGATGGGATATCCGTCTTGGGCTGAGTACATCACGTCGACGAGAATGAGCGGCAGCTATAAGGCCGTCGATGACTTTCTGAGCGGACTAGAGGAGAAAGTCGTCGTTGCCGCCGATCTCGATCTTGAAACGTTGCTCAGGGCGAAAGAGGAACATTGTGAGAAGATTGGGGAGGAGTTTGACGGCTTCGTTAACGCCTGGGACACGGGTTTTTACCAAAACAGAGTTACGATCGAGGACTTCGGGGTTGACGACAACGAGGTGAAGAAATATTTCCCTCTGGGGCATGTTGTGGAGACGACGCTGAAAATTTATCAGGAGCTGCTGGGCCTAAAGTTCGATGAGCTCGATGCTGGAACGTTTTGGTGCTGGCACAAGGAGGTGCGGTGCTTCAGCGTTTCTGACGCTGAATCGAGCGATCACGTGGGGCATTTTTACCTCGACCTTCATCCGCGTACCGGAAAGTACGGTCACGCCGCGATTTTCCACCAGGTGAAGAACGATGGCGAGCACGGAGCTGTAGATGCCATGCTGTGCAACCTTCCTCCACCGAGCAGCGATGGCACGCCGAGTCTGCTGAGCCACTACAGCGTGGTTACGTTCTTCCATGAATTTGGTCACATAATGCACGGGTTGTGTTCGGAGGGGGGGGGGAACTCGACCCGACTGGCAAAGTGCCCGAGGGACTTTGTTGAGGCACCATCTCAAATGCTTGAAAATTGGGTGTGGCAGGAGAGCATCTTGGAGCGCGTGAGTTGCCACCACGAAACGGGTGACCAGCTGCCGAAGAAGCTGTTGGAGGATCTCGTCAAGGCAAAAAACGTGTTTGTGAGCTTAAACACGCTGCGGCAGATTTACTTGGTGAGTGAGCAAACGAGCCTTGAGGAAGACGAGCATACGAGCCCCACCACTACTTTTCTAACATTATTATTCCGGTGCAGTCTCGTTTGGATTTGACCATCCACGGGGAGAAAGATAGTGTGCCGGCGGATGCGGCGGGCTTGCAATCGTTGGTGGACGAACTGAGGCCGCGAATCAGCTTAATCAAGAACCCTGAAGGAAATTGCATGCTTCGGACGTTCGGACATCTCATGAACCAATACAGCGCAAGTTACTACGGCTACTTGTGGGCAGAGGTTATATCAGCTGACATGTTTGACTCGAGATTCTCGAAGGACTGCATGGACAAGACAGCGGGGATGGATTACAGGAAAGACGTGTTGGCGGTGGGTGGAGTGGGGAAAATTAAAGACCACTTGACAAAATTCTTGGGGGGAAGGGAGCCCAATGATGCTGCGTTTTTGAAGAGTCGAGGATTATCATAAGCATAATTACGATTGAAAATTTGACAGACAGCATTCCAATTTTTATTTTAGTAGTTACATCACTTGACTTGACGTTTTCGTCGTTGATTTTACTCGACTCCAGCTTCAGAATTGCTCTAATCAATCTCCTCGATCTTGGGCCCCTCATCCACATCCTCAGCGGGGGGCATGTCCCCCCCGGCTCCTCCCATGTCGGGCATGCCTCCCGCTCCTGGGGGCATGCCAGCGCCAGGTCCTCCTGCCGCTCCTCCGAGCTTCTGAACAATGGGGCTGCAGATGGCCTCCAAAGCCTTCATCTTCTCCTCAAACTCCTCCTTCTCGGCGGTCTGGTTGGCGTCGAGCCACTTGATGGCCTCCTCGACGGCGGACGTAATGGTGGCCTTGTCGTCTCCCTCGAACTTGTCCTGGATCTTCTCATCGTCCACAGTACTCTTCATGCTGTAGCAGTAGTTCTCGAGCTGGTTCTTGGCCTCGACACGGTGCCTGTTGGCATCGTCCTCGGCCTTGTACTTCTCGGCCTCCTCGACCATCCTCTCAATCTCCTCCTGGGACAACCTTCCCTTGTCGTTGGTGATGGTGATCTTTTGCTCCTTTCCAGTGCTCTTCTCAATGGCACTGACGTTAAGAATACCGTTGGCATCAATGTCGAAGGTGACGTCGATTTGGGGCTGGCCACGGGGCATGGGGGGAATGCCGTCGAGGTTGAACTTGCCCAGCAAGTTGTTGTCGCGGGTCATGGAGCGCTCTCCTTCGAACACCTGGATGAGCACACCGGGCTGGTTGTCGGCGTAGGTGGAGAAAGTCTGGGACTTCTTGGCGGGCACGGTGGTGTTCCTCTTGATGAGGGTGGTCATGACTCCACCGGCGGTTTCGAGGCCGAGGGAGAGGGGGGTGACGTCCAGCAAAAGAAGGTCGGAGAGCTGTATTAAGATTAATTTTAATTTTAATTGAGTGAAAAGGGGGTGAAAAGGGGGTGAAAAGGGGGTGAAAAGGTGCACGAAAAAATGGTTAGTCGATGATGATGACGATAAATGGCTTATTAATGATGACGTCCCAGTCACAGGCACAGTCACAGGCACAGCCTCACCTTCTCACTCTTGTCACTGCCGCTCAAAATGGCCGCCTGCACAGTGGCTCCAAAGGCAACGGCCTCGTCGGGGTTGATGCTCTTGCAGGCCTCCTTGCCGTTGAAGAACTCGCTCAAAAGCGACTGGATCTTGGGGATGCGGGTGGATCCTCCGACGAGGACCACCTCGTGGACGGCCCCCTTGCTCAGCTTGGAGTCCCTGATGACCTTCTCAATGGGCTCCATGCACTTGCGGAAGTAGTGCATGTTGAGGTCCTCGAAACGGGCCCTGGTGATGGTGGAGTTGAAGTCGATTCCCTCGAACAGGGAGTCGATCTCAATGTGGGCCTGGGTGGAGGAAGACAGGGTGCGCTTGGCGCGCTCGCAGGCGGTGCGGAGGCGGCGGAGAGCACGCTGGTTGGTGCTCATGTCCTTCCTGAACCTCCTCTTGAAGTCCTGGAGGAAGAAGTCGACCATCTCGTTGTCAAAGTCCTCTCCGCCCAAGTGGGTGTCTCCGGCGGTGGCCTTGACCTCGAAGATGCCCTCCTCAATGGTAAGGAGGGAAACATCGAAAGTTCCTCCTCCAAGGTCAAAGATGAGCACGTTCTTCTCCTCACCCTTCTTGTCCAAGCCGTAGGCAATGGCGGCGGCAGTGGGCTCGTTGATGATGCGCAGCACGTTAAGCCCGGCAATGGACCCGGCGTCCTTGGTGGCCTGGCGCTGGGAGTCGTTGAAGTACGCTGGCACTGTCACCACAGCATTCTTCACCTCCTTCCCGAGGTAAGCCTCGGCAATTTCCTTCATCTTGATCAGAACCATGGAGGAGATCTCCTCGGCCTTGAAGGTCTTCGTCTCTCCCTTGTACTCAACCTCAATGATGGGCGTTCCTCCGGCTCCGGAGATCACCTTGAAAGGCCAGTGCTTCATGTCGGCCTGGACAGAAGGGTCCGTGAACTTGCGCCCAATGAGGCGCTTGGCATCGAACACCGTGTTGGTGGCGTTCATAGCAACCTGGTTCTTCGCGGCATCTCCAATCAGACGCTCAGTCTCGTTGAAGGCAACGTAGGAAGGCGTGGTGCGGTTTCCCTGGTCGTTGGCAATGATCTCAACACGATCGTTCTGCCAGACTCCAACACACGAGTATGTGGTTCCAAGATCAATTCCAACTGATTCTCCGGTGACCTGAGTGAGTGGGGAGGGGAGGGTGTTGGGGGGGGGTTAGTTTTAATGAAGATGGGAGGAAACAAGAATGAACTGAAACAATCATAATCTGATCGAAGGAATCATAGACACGTCTAGCTTTCAAATTTCAACCTGAGTGGGGAGTGAACTTACATTAGCCATGTTTAGTTTTTTAAGTGTAAAGGGGGGATATTGAAGGATTTAAAAATTAATTTTATTGGTGGTGACGAGGTGAGAAATTTACAAAATAATTGGATTTTTTCATTTTTAAATTTATAATTTTTTCCCCCTCCCTTTCGGAGTGTTTCGTGGGTTGCAATTGACGGAGGTGTCCTCCAGTATATATTGTGGCTGGAAAATCATAAAAAAATTAAAATTGCAATGTCAATTTACGAATCGACACAAATTGCAGATTGTTCCTATTCATGATGCTCACAGTCTGTGCTGTTCTTGGACTCTGCTTTGCAATCCGACAGCCGCGGCTCTCTGAACCTTGCTCAATACACTACTCCTCCGTGAGCTAAATATGAGATGACTTTCGCTTACTGCTCCCTCAGCTTCACCATTCCGCAATATAAATGTATTATAAATAATAATTATCCCCTCTTTAATCCTCTCCCTCCTCCCCCTCCTCTCCCTCCTCTCCCAAAAACTCCTCACAGCCATAATCCGCCTCCCCCCCTCCCGCATCCTCAATCTCCTGCTTCTGGCTGACATTCTTTGCATAATGCTCGCTGACTCTGCACTGCACCCCAACGTAGTTGGTTACGTTCCCTTCCGCATCCCTCAGCCCTGCAATGAAGAACTGGTTCCAAAACGTGCTGCCGTCCACCCTGTAGTTCAGCAAACACACGCTCGTGTCAACCCCCTTCTCGATGCTCTTCCTGATCCTTTCGACCGAGTTGGGGTCTGTTTCTGTTCCTTGCAGAAATCTGCAATTTCTTCCCAGCACCTGCTGCAGAGAGTAGCCGGTCAATTCCAAAAATCCCTGCGTTGCGTAAATGATCGGATTGTCTGGTAAACTCGGGTCTGTGACGACGAAGTTTTGCTGGGCTGTCTGAAGTGCCTTGATGAACGAGAAGTCTGGATCGTCCAAGATCTTGTTGTTCGCTGGGTTATTGCCATTGCCATTGCCCGTGGCGATTAGCCCTGCCTGGGTGGTAAAGTCCTGGCCGGTTATATTAATTGTTGAGAGGGCAAGGTTGGCTTGTTGTTCTGTGTGAGGAGAGTTGGAAGGCGATTGATAAATACTGAGTTAGTAGTTGTTGCTGTTGTGACACGCACACCACCACCAAAAATAAACTCACCCCCAAGATTGTCCTTCAAAGCTCCCTTCAACTTTTCATTCTCAACCCTCAAATTCTCAGCATTTGTCTGGAGACTCTCCAGCAAGAACTTTTTTCTAATTCTGCTCCGCTTCGCGTGCTCGCGGTTGCGCTCGCGACGGTAAACCTTCTGGGCTTCGGTCAATTCCTTTGTTCCTGACATGGTGCTGACCTGCTTTAGAGGGCGCTTCTTAACCACTTTGGCCTTCTTGGTCGTTTCGGTGGTTGTCGCCGGTTGGGAAAAGTTCGAATTGTTGCCGGTTACGAATCCAATGCGCTGGCCGAAACCAGAGGCATTGCCATTCTGGGGTTGGTTAGGGGTCTCGTCCGAGACAGTGGCATTGGGCTTATTCGACTCATCAACAAAGGCAATCTCCCCGGAAGGGGTGAAAAAGCAATCGCTGAAGATGTCGTCAATCGCAAGTGTCTGGTTGCCACTGAACAAAGGGGGGGGGTCCATATTGATTTGATTTATTTATGGTGGGCGATTACGATGAGATGTTAATTATTGCATTTTAACATTTCACTACACCCCGTTCTTTTTTTTCAACTTTTTTTTAACAAGTGATGTTTTGTTTGGTTCCAAACACTCCATTCTAACCAAGAAAGCCATATACGTGAACGATTAAGTGGAAAAACACTGAATTTCTCAGTGGCGAACATCCACTTGGACGACTGGAGAAGGGCAATTAAAAAACACAGCAATTATTCTTTAGTAATTTCAAAAAATGTCTTTTTAGTTGACACGCCTTTCTTTCTAATACCAACTATCTCAACCCGTCATGCTCACCATCTGAACACCAAGCAAATTTTTAGAAAAACCCTCCTAGCCCTTCCGGAGCTGAAAGCTTTGAAACGTCCCCCCCCCTTTTCCCTTTCCCTTTCCCTGCCCTTTTCGCCGCCTGAAAGAGCAGGCTCCTTGCCGCGTCAATTTCCCTCGCCGGGCTGACAGGGCTACCTTTATCATCACCATTACCATAACCATTACCATCATCACTATTATTGCCTGTGCCATCATTTTCCTGGCTCCTCATCAACGGGTTAAAGCTCTCGCCGTCACTCTCGCTCTCCTCGCTTGCGCTTCCCAGCTCATCATCGCTCACGTTCACCTTCTCTCCCCCCCCCCTTC
>BRYC01000675.1:0-10707 GCA_030267985.1 Parmales sp. scaly parma | reverse complement strand
CCCCCCCCGCTCACCCCACTCGAGCTAACCACTCCGGTGCCGCCCCCCCCACACCCAACCGCGTACGGATCGTTCGACTCGTTCTTGTGCCACTCCGCCTGCTTGACCCTCACGTTCGCGCTCGCGAGCTGCATCAGAAGCTCGTCCCGCTCTCTCTCCACCTCCTTCGCCCTCAACTCCACGTCCTTCATCATCTTGTCCCTCGAGTTCTTCACCGCTTCCGTCGCTGCCAGCGTCTGCTCTCCCTCTTCAACTTCCATTTTCGCAACCTTGAGCTCCTTGCGCATTTTCTGGGCGAAGGGGAGCAAATTTGCCGCCAGGACTAAATCGCTCAGCTCGACGTTTTCTCTCGTCAACGGTGACGTTTTGTTCTGGCTTACCCACTGGATGATCGCGTCGCTCTCGTAGGTGTGGCCGTCGACCAGGCACATCATCGGAGACACGATTGATTCGGTGGTAATTGGGCAGGAAACTTGGGGTGGGGTGAGGGATTTTAGTTTCTTGGAAAGAATTTTGGTCGTCGCGTAGAAGTTCTTGATTCGCTCGGGGCGACGAGAGGCCATGAACTTCGCTAATTGTTGGATTTTTACCGCCGCTTGTTGGAACTGAATGTACTTTGACTTGGCGTTGATGGTTTTCCAAGCGGTTTGGATGGTTGTTGCTGCTTCTCTCTTTCTCTTGAATTTGTTTGACGCCGTGATTTGCTTGAAGAAGTTGGTGATCGTTATTGGAGCGGAGGTCGGGAGGTCCGGAGAGTTCATCATGCGGTTTATCAAATCACGCTGCTGGTTCAGTGCAGCTTCTTGCGAAGTCACAATGGTGCTCAGTCGTTCGACGAGCTCGGAATTTAACTGAAATGGGTTGGTGGGTTGGTTTGGTGGGGGAGTTAGAAAAATGGGAAAGGAAAAATAAGAATTCGGGCGCACTCACGTCAAGTCTCGAGGCTAGCTCCCTCAAGTCATCTCCTCCGCTACCGTCGTTATTGTACGTTCCGGTTCCAGTGAGGGAGGAGGGGGGAGACAACACTCGGTAATGATTGTCGCTCGCGAGCGAAACGTTGGAAGCCGAAGCTGAGGCGACCGATGATGTTACAGATTGGCTGCTTTTAGTTGTGAGGGGGTGATGGGGAGGGATAGAAGATGCAGCCCAGCTGATCATCGGAGTGGGGGTGAGTGGGGGAGAGTGCGGTCGTTTTGGTTTTGGTTTTTGGTTGGAGGTGGGATTGGAAATGTGGGAAATTCCGTCTATTTTCTTCTCCAGCTGCTCTATTTTTTGAAGTAGCTTGTTCATTAGAACTGAGTCCAGAGGTGCAGCAGGGGGGGGGTGGGGTGAAGAGGGGGGGGGGAGGGTTGACTCAGATGTTGCGGATGTTGGTGTGGAAGATGATATTTTGGACTTGCTCTGTTTGCTTTGTTGAGCCAGGTGGGGGATGAAAGAGGACGAGAAGAGATTGCTCAGCCCCTTGCCGAGCTTTTCGTCGAGATTCACTGACATGATGAAGTTTAAATGAATGAATGGTGATGTTTTGTTGTCTTCTAGTGGAATTCTGCAAACAAGAAATAAAATTGAAAAGTGGCGAGATCTTGTCTAAGATAACAACACAAAGACAAATCTTTACGGCGTTGAAATTACACACCATGAGCACTCCTAACCCTCTGATAGAACTTGCCGCGACCTCAGACGCAGCGCTGGCAGCTTCAGATGCCGAGCTGGAGATTGTGGGAGGACGAGACTCCACCAGAAGAAAGGAGAGCATTGGGGGGGAGAACGAGGATCTGAGCGGGCCAAGTCCCAGCTACGAGATTTGGGACGATGGTGATGTGGAGGAGGGGGGGGGGATGGAAGAGGAAGAAGATGAGGAAGAGGCTATTGAATTTGTTGAGAATCCTGTTGGAAGGGCTGTGGTGGCGAGTGAGGGGGGAACGGGGGGCGAGAAGAAGGTGGAGAAAGTGAAGGTGGAAGAGAAGGAGAAGGAGAGGGTGGCGAGGAGGCAGATTGCGAGGACGTTGAAGGGGCATAGTCATTATGTTTGTGCTGTTGCGGTGATGGATGATGGGAGGATCGTGAGCGGTAGCGATGATAAGACGGTGAAGGTTTGGAAGGATGTGGCGTGCGAAATAACCCTGCAGGGACACACAAAATGTGTAAGGAGTGTTGCGTGTTGGGGGAGCAAGGTTATTTCCGGGAGTGATGATACGACGGTTAAAGTTTGGGATTTGGCGAAGGGGGGGGAGAATACTCATACCTTCAAAGGTCACACGAAATTGGTATGGAGTGTTGCGGTGACTGAGGATGGCTCTCGCGTGATTTCGGGCTCGTGGGACGCGACAGTGATGATTTGGTCACTAGCTTCAGGGGAACTGGAACGGACGCTCAAAGGCCACACAGAAAATGTTAATTGTGTTGCAGTGCTTGGCGACGGGCGAGTCGTTTCTGGTGGGAACGACAAGACGATCCGAGTTTGGAATATTGAAACGGGGGAATCCCTCAAAACCCTAAAAAACGACAAATGGGTTTATGCCGTCGCGGAGACTGAGGACGGAAAGATCGTCTCGGGAGACAACGGAGGCAAAGTCAAAGTTTGGGACATTGAGAAAGAAGACTGCGTCGCAACGTTTGAAGGACACCCGAATGCCGTAAGTTCTGTAGCGGTTTGGGGAAAGTTGGTAGTTTCGGGGAGTTGGGATACAACTGTGAGTGAGCGAAGCGAGAAAGGCCATCATTCGCGACACACCCACAACTGACCCCAATGTTTTCACGCCCGCAGGTGAAGGTTTGGGATTTGGCCACGGGAAATTGCGTTCAGACGCTGACAACACACACTGGTGAGGTGAATGGTGTCGCAGTGACCACGGATGGTCAGATCGTATCAGGCAGCAATGACTTCACGGTAAAAACTCACGAAAACACAATTGGTTATTCTGAGGTCGGGAAGAAGTTGCTACTGGCGTTCCAACAGCAGAATGCGAAAATGGCGGAGGAGGTAATTGAGCTGATGGTTTCTCGCAGCAACTTCGTTGACCTGTTCAGTTGGGTTGATTGGATTGAATGTGGGGGGGGGAATAAATCACAGGACATTTCAATTCTGTTCAACGCAGTGTGGGAAGTCATGGCGGAAGCGAAATCAAATTCAAAGACGAAAATTGCGGACAATCTTCGAGTTTCCATTGACTCGTTCAAGGAGGATCTGCAAGCGTTGCGCCCTGATTTTCTGACGAACCCAACGAAAAGTATGGCCCTTTCGGACGTGCAAAAAATCGCACCGACGCAGTTAATGCGTGAGCTCTACCATGCCGCCGTAGAAGAGAACAAAGAGTCGGCGCCATTCATTCTCGGCGCACTTGCTCCTGGCAGCAGCAAGATTTTGGAGGGCTTGCAGTACCAGAACTCGAAATTGGTTGAGGAAGGTGTAGAGGAAATGGCTCCGTCGGGAGAGAAGGAAGTTAACATTTTCGCGTGGTTTCTCTATATTGAGGAATACTACGAGAAAGAGGAGGTTCAGCCGACAAACATTAAGTTGTTATTTGACGCTGTGTGGGAAGTCATGGCGGCGGCACATTTGAAGGAAAGCACCAGTGTTGAATTGAAGTTGATTTCCACCACGTTGCAGGAATCAGTCACAGAGTTTGTTCTCGACGTGAAAAAGTGCAGGCCTGAAATTCTCTCAGAGTTCATTCAGCACTATTCGAACCGGGACAACGAGAAGTTGGCCAACACGCAACTCATGCACGTGCTGATCAAGGAGCTGAGCAAGGGCGGCGTGATAAACATTTATTACTTCGAGGTGGCAATGTTCGTGGCCTTCATGGCTTGCTTTTCGAGATTAACGTGAGTGAACGAAAAATGCTAACAAGGTTGTGTTTGAGATAAACTAACAAAACTCACATTTCTGCTCGTCCCACCAGGTACGTCCACA
This sequence comes from Parmales sp. scaly parma, assembly GCA_030267985.1. Classification (NCBI taxonomy): domain Eukaryota; class Bolidophyceae; order Parmales; species Parmales sp. scaly parma. The sequence continues at coordinate 6,791 of BRYC01000675.1, read as the reverse complement.
AATTTGCCAGCAACGCAGAGTATGTACAGGAGATGAGGGAGCACACGACCATCACAACAGTCTTTTGCCTCATTTTCGCCGCCTATTTTTTTCTGCGAGAAGTTGCCCAGATGGTTGTGATGGTCCGGCTCAAGCTGGCAAAAGCGTATTTCTTCTCCTTCTGGAACTACTTGGATTTTGCTGCGCCAGGGTTGGCCACATACACCATTTACTTCTTTCACCAGAACGGACCCTCTAACGACTACAATCACATTTCGGCCATCGCCGCACTGTTAATGTGGTTGAAATTCCTCAGCCTGATCAAAGCTTTGAACAAGGAGATTGCGACATTTATTTTGTTGCTGAGCACAATTTTCAAGGACCTTTGGTCCTTCATGTTCGTTCTGGGCTGCGTAATGCTCATGTTCGGGCACGCCTTTTTCTTGATGCTCGGAGGCAGTAAAGACAACGAGAGCTTCGAGACCGGCTCCGTGACGATAATGACACTGTATGGGATGGTGCTAGGCAACTACGAGTACGACGACTTCACTGACCGATTCACGCTCTGTCTGTCGATCTTCTACATGCTGCTGGTTGTGATTGTGATGACCAACGTGCTCATTGCGATCGTGTCAGATTCGTACGACTCGGCGATGGTGAGAAGCTCGGAGCTTTTTTGGAGGGCGAGGTTGGAGCTGGTGGCGGAAGTTTCTTCGACCTTCAAATACGTTTTGAAATGTTTCCCAACCGTCGAAACTTACGACAGGTGGTTGGAGTGGCTTTGGGAACACAAAAAAAAATGGAAAAGATTGTCACGATTGGGAAGAAATAGTGTCGAAAAGTGGAGAAAGCGTGCTGAGGCAAAAGTCGCTGCCGGAATAGAGCTCAACCTCGACAAGTCCACCTCCTCGGACGAGTGGGGCGGCCGCGTCCTCGACATCGTCAAGAGGATCAACACCTACACCTCAATAGAGAACGTGAAAATCCAAGAAAATATGAGCTCTGAGCTCATTGAGGTAAAATCCCAGCTGGCAGCAATCACGGCGATGTTGCACGAGCAGCAGCAGCAGCAGCACAAGAACGTAAAAAAAAACCTTTAATATCTTTATTTCTTTTTGTTTGTAATTTTCAGTTTTTTCTCTTCAAACGTGACATGTTTTCTTGTGAGCTTGTTATTCACAATCAGCAACTTTGTCTTTAAAAGGTGGGAAGCAACTCCGGAACGCCGCAGCTGATACACTCTGAAGCGCGAACGAGACGAGCGAGCAAAACGAGTTTCGTAGTTAGTATTTTTTTTTATAATTCTTCTCCGTCTTTCACAACTTCACCCGCTTCTCGCTTTCTCGCTTTCTCACCCGCTAAACGGATCGTTCAGATCATTCGCAAAATTATAAAACAGAACGTACACGGAGCAAATGCTGGCGAACAAAACGCTGCTCTCCGACCCAACGATGACCCCCCCGCTCCCGGTGTGCTTCAGCGCTCCCAACGAGGCGAGGACGAAAGCCGCCAGAATAACAAACCCGAGAAATCCCAGTATTTGAAAGTGAGTCGGATTCAAAGCGAGGGCCTCCTCGGACAATCTCCTGGATCTGAGAACGTTCAGCTGGGTGATCTGCTCGCGCAGCTGCCCGGTGGCTGCCCTCGTTTTCGTGCTGTCGCCCCCCCCTCCGCTCTTCTCGTAGGCGTCGAGCGCCCTGACGATCTTCGAGTACGGGTCATCATAGATAATTGCCATTAACTCCGCCCCCCTGCTCGAGCTAACGAGAGTTCGAATTTGCTGCGCGATCCCGCCGCAGGCTAGAATTGCTTCGTTCGGGTGGGCAGCGCACATTAGGTTCAGCACGTCCTGGCAGCAAGAGGCGAGAACAGCAGCTTCCTGGGTGACCGTCTCTTGGAGGTTGGACTGCCGATTGTAGAGGATTGACGCAGTGAGGCTGCAGTACGTTCCAAAAAGTATGGATACGCCGGGCACATAACTGTCGATGATTGTTCTAATGTCCTTCGGAGTGCTGGAGATGAGAGGATCGAGGGTGGAGACAATCAGAGGGAACAGAAAGTAGGAGGCAACGAACACTAAGATCTGGAACGTTGGAGTCTGCCAGGATAAAAACTGGCCGGAGGAGGAAGTGGAGGAGGGGGGGGAGAGGTCGAGAATGGTGGGGAGGCTGTCCAGGTTCTTGTTGTCGTAGGGGGCACTCCGAGCGTACCGACGTTGCTCGATTAGACGTGATTGGCAGCTGAAATCGAAGGTATCGCAACCGAGCAGTTCGTCAGCTATATTACACTGGTCGTCGGCTGCAGCATCTTGGTTGAGGTTGAGGGAGAGGGAAGGTTGCATCCTTTGTCGATGGGATTGGCCTAGGCTGAGAGAGTGGGAGAAGGCGGGCTGGATAACTAGAGACTTGCTAAGGGTGAGGAGGAGTAGGCTGAGAGTGACCCACGCAGAACAATGTGGTATCACCATGGCACGGGGTACGAAAGTACGAAATAGGCACAAGGGGAGTGAGGGGGGAAATAGAAAAAAAAAGCTTTTGAACCGGTGATTCAGCCATCTATATATAAGCACCAGATTGCTCTTCAACCCTATTTCACCCTATTTCACCCACTAGAATCCAGAATATACCCATCCCTCGTCCCCCACCCCCCCTTCGTCCAATCTCAATTAAGTCTGATAAAGATGGACGAACAGCTCCTCCACGGGCATAATGATGTTGTGAGTTGCGTGGCGTTGCAAAGTAACGGTCATGTGGCATCGGGTAGTGAGGGCAGGTCAATCATCATCCACTCGACCAGCTCCAACAAGGTAGAATATCGAGCTGACAATGTTTTTGCCTATGGGGTCCTTGGTCTTTGCTATCTTCGGAATGGCTCACTTGTGGCTTGTGGCTATGATGAGGGTGGCTTCTTGAAGGTATTCAGCCCTTCCCTCGAGTTGGTCCAGACCTTGGTGGCACACAATGGTAATGTTTGGTGCGTCACCGTCTCTCCATCAGGCTCCCACTTTGCTTCTGGTGGAAGAGATAAGAAGGTGATGATTTGGTCGGAGCCGGGGGAGGATGACGAGTGGGCGAGAGTGCAAGTGCTTGAGGATCACACGAGTGAGATTAATGCAGTGTGCTTCTCCCCCGACGGCAAGCAGCTGGCTACTGGAAGTGCCGACAATCTCATCAAACTCTACAGCTTCAACGAGGGAAGTGCCATCTTAGCGCACACGTTGGAGGGCCACACCGACTTCGTCGAGTCCCTCTCGTTCTCTCCCGACTGCAAACTCCTTTGCTCGGGAAGTGGCGATGAATCCATCAAATTTTGGAACCCTGCCGATGGAAGCTTGGTGAAGAGCATCGACCAGGCTCACACCGGTTACAACGTCAACAGCGTCTCATACTCCCCCAACGGGCGTATTCTTGTGAGTGCCGTTTCCAATGGCGACAATACGATGAAGATCTGGGATGCTGAGACTTTCGAGCTCAAGCACACGTTCGAGCAGGAATTCTACACCAGGCAGCTCACCATCACTGCCGATTCCAACTACATTGTTTCGGCCAACACAGACAAGACGGTTAGATTCACCCCCTGCCGAGAGTACACCCGCACAGCCCTCACCCCCATTCTAAACCTCATTCTCCACATCGTCTACAAGCGAGACTACGTGTCATTCCCAAAACACTCCCGGCGGACTCCAACCTACGCCCACACCATTAGACTACTCGGCGAGTGCGTATACAACGGCGGGTACGACGTAACCTCCGTCATCCTCTCCTTCCTATCCCCGGCCCACCTCCCCATCCAGATCACCCCCACACGATGGAAATCTAAACGAGGTCAATGCCAAAAAAACTAAAAAGGTATTTTATCCAATTCTATCTTAAAACTACTCACTCACTCACTCACTCACCACCCCATGAAATCTGTAAAGTCGTTCCGCTCCCTGTTCTCCTCTTCAATTTATAGCCTGAAACCGCCCCCACCGCTCAACTCCGACAGCTGATCGTCTTCGTCGTTGTTCAGAGTGATGTACTCGTCCACCAAATGATTCTGGCTTAAAACGTTTCCCACACTCACTCACTCACCACCCCATGAAATCTGTAAAGTCGTTCCGCTCCCTGTTCTCCTCTTCAATTTCTAGCCTGAAACCGCCCCCACCGCTCTAACTCCGACAGCTGATCGTCTTCGTCGTCTGTTCAGAGTGATGTACTCGTCCACCAAATGATTCTGGCTTAAAACGATTCCCCAAAACAGACGTTTGTCCGAGAACGTTGAACGTAGTGAGGGGAAAAAAATGACCGAATGAGGCACCCGACGCGTTTGCGGTCGTCTGAGCAGTTCTCCTCGAGAAACTTTTAAACGTAGAGCAATAAAAACGACCCCAAAAACCGGCGGTAACCTTGGCCTCTCTCATTTTCGTCGGATCGTGCCTTGCCCATGGTTTGCGCCTGTTTTCCATCAACAAGGTCAAGCTGCCGCTGCAAGTGATCAGCACTACTCGTCCGGTCGTCTCGCCAGTGGAATGATCGCCTTAGACCCTCAGACACATTCAAGACCATCGAAGGGATCGAGGGGCCACAAACATTTGGCAAAATCAGGATTGGATTGGCAAACAGTGATAGAAGCTTCGACGAGTATGAGGGTTTGTTACCACACCTTGCTATGATGTGTGTTGGGGCTGGAGTTAGTGCAAAGGGGTTGAAGAGCGTTGAAGAGCGTTGCGGAGAGAGTAAATCAATGTTTAATTTCTGGTTTTTTGCCTTTTTTCAAGTCATTTTTTCGCCAAATTCAGGTTAGTGCCAGCGATCCTTTACCTTTGTCCCAGCCATTCGTTTCCACCATATAACCCCCGAAGCGGATTTTTACACCCACAACTGTCTCGAGGTCGTCGATCGAAACACAATCTATGCCCTCGTTTGGCACGTTCTCCCTGCCCCCCTCCCCCAGCTCCCTCCCGTGCTAAATACCTCCACCCACTCTCCAACCCCTCAATGATGTGATCCCCACCCCAATATTATCCCCCCCCAGCTCCAATCGTCCCTCATCGCTCATTTCCAATCTTCGGTCAGCAGCCTGTTGCTCCAACCCTCCCACACGTACACTAACCAACCTCTCCATCCCCACCACAGAAATGGGTTTGCAACGTTCCCTCATTCTCATCGCAGCTTCGGCTGCTTCACTGCTGGCCCAGTCCTCTCCCGAGTGTGTCAGTTGTGTTGACGATTGCCTGGAGGGTGGATGTGATTCACCTGGAACAGATTGTTATTGGAGCATGGTGTGCATTCTTGAATGTGCAATCGATGCCTTGACGACCACCACTTGCGAGACTTCCGATCTTACCACTCTCGCGAGCTGTTCGTTTGCGGACACTGAGTCTGAGTCTGAGGATTGTTTGTTTGGTGCTATTGAAATTACTGATGCTGAGTGTGGAGTGTGCCTTACTGGTCTAGAAATTGGCTATTTTGGCTTTGCAATTGACGGCCAGATACCCTGCATGGAGCCAACTAACTTTGAGGGTTGGTGAGTTCATCCCACTTTCAACCTAAACCCCAACTTTAATTATTCACTCACTCACTCACCAAACACTCAGTGAAAGCATCGACGAGGTTCTTCCCCTTGTTAACGCCACCAACATTTTTGAAGCAATTGCGGCTTTACCTGACGCTTGTGCTCAGTGCGCGCTCGCCTTTACTCTTTACTATGGAGATTTTGATTGGGAACCGGATGATGAGTTTGTGTCTGAATTTACGGATTTCTGCATTGATGGAATCGGCCCACCTGATGATGATATTGAAATTCTGATGGAGAGAAAGCTTAAGCATGAGTCTAGCAACGTCTGCAGTGGCACTGATACTGACCTCAAAACAGTTTCATTGACTATTTTTGAGATTGCCTTTAGTGATTTCCCAACCGAAGCCATTGTGCCTCCAGCCCCCACTGCGGCCCCCTCCGCGGCTCCCACGGTGACCACCGGTACGACGACAACCGGGACGACATCGACAACCGGGTCGACCACGACCACCAGCGGGACGACAGCAACCGGGACGAGTAGTGCTGTGCACTTGAGCATTGGCAGCTGGACCTTGCTGCTGGCGTTTGCTGGAATTTGGGTTTGAACATTGAGAGTTGAGAATTGAGAGTTGAGAGTTAGTTGAGAGTTGTGAAGCAGAAGAAAAGAAGAAGAAAAATATTTATTAAAAGAAAAGTAAACCCCTACTCTCTTACACTCCGCAACTAAACAAATATCATCACCATCCTCCTCCTCCTCCTCCACCTGCACCCAAAGGTTGCGAGGGGCGCAGGGGTTTAAAAATAAGGGCAGCAATGCGTCTCGGCGGTTTTTTCTAATCTATTGCGGGGGGTCGTTAGGAACGGCCAAGGAAACCCGGTCCTCAATTTTGTTGTTTTGCCCCATTCAGAAGAGGAGGACCCTGCAGCCCGATTCTTTGCCTTTGTGGTGAGGGTTGAGCTTTTGATCACGTTGTCGATCGGTCCAAGTATCACAACGTTGGGCCAAACCAGACACGAAAATACATTCTAGAGGCGGCACAACATGATGGGAGTATGAATAGCAGGTGAGCAAGCAAACCGTGGGCCCTCGCGTGGTCTCCTTTTTTCTCGTTTTGAAAACCTGAATTCTGAATCAAATTTCTTGATTTTTCTTGATTTTGCAGCCCACCTGTCCAAATCCAACAACTTGCACACCCCTTTGGTGGTGTGTTTGAATAAATAAATGGGCCCAACCCAATCGACCTCTTCGTCCTCGTCCTCGTCCTCGTCCTCGTTAGAATCCCCCCCCCCCTCACCATCACCATCTTCATCCC
>BRYC01000672.1:0-24780 GCA_030267985.1 Parmales sp. scaly parma | reverse complement strand
CCCCCCCCCAAATGCAGAACGTTGAACCGGACCAGTACGAGACGATGGTAGGAACGCAGTCTGAGGACCACAAAAACCATGTTGGCCAGATGCAGTCCAAGTTTGACGGCGAAGCGGACGAGCTACAAGAAGCCATAGACGGCCATCTCGCCACCATTGAGGACAACGAATCTCACATCCACGAGCTGGAAACTGACAACTCAGCAATCACCTCAAAATCCGACGCGTTGCAGAAAGAAATGGAATACACTATTGCAAATTTAAAGTCGGAAAATGCTACCATTTCCAAAACGAGCACTGCGAAGCAGGCCAAAGTTGTGGAGCTGGAGAATATTGTCGAGGACTTGAACGAGGAGATGACGGTGCTGAAGGAAAAATTGTCCATCGCGACGAGTAAGCACCACGAGTTCTTGCTAACAGACACGGACAAGAAGGGAGCGGACAAGGGGGGGGGGGGCAGAAATAAAAATAGCCCTCGCAATAGCATCAACAATGGGAGTGGGCGAGAAAAGCGTTCAAGTCGCTCGCCAAAACCCCGATCCTCGTTGATTAACAACACACTGCACACACACAACGAGGAGAGCGCGTCTAATCATGACACTCCAACACCCTCCAATAACGATTCTTCTTCCGCCGCCACGACCAAACCCCTGGGCAATGTGGACGAAATGAATCTGAACACAAGCGCAATCATAAACGCCATCATGAAAAGAAGAAGCATGCTGAGCACTATGCCAAACGACTCGATCACGAAGACGATGCAGAGCGCTGTGAACAATGCAGTGGCTGAGCGCCGGAAGTCGATGAGAGCACAGTCACAGTCTTCCGTCCCCCCACCAATTTCTATCCCCGAGAATTCCCCCGAAAAGGAAAAGGAAAAGGAAAAGGAAAAAGACTTTTTAGCCTTGATTGCGACCAGCCCGGACAACAATGCATCGGTTGTGGAGTTGAAAAAAGCGAACATAAAAATGGCCCAGCTGAAAGATCACCATAATCAGCACGTCACCACATTGCACAGTACTCACCAGCGTGCGATACACAAGCTAGAGCAGGATATGGAAATTCTAGTGGCAGCCCTCGAGGAGGAGGCGGGGCGGGTCGAAGAGCTGGAGGAGGCTTTGGAAGATAAAGTGAGCGAGCAAAGCGAGCGAGCCTTGTGACAGAAATGAAGAGTGCGAAGCGACTAACTCACTCTTGCTCTCGTGCGCAGGATTTGGACGACGACGATTTGCAGGAGGAAATCGAGGAGCTGCAATTGAAATTGAGGGTCACTGAGGCCCATCGTGACGACCTACTGTCCGTGAATAGTGCCAAGATGGAAGAGATTGTTGGCCTTGAAGCGGTGATTGATCGGGAGAAGCAATATCGCCAAGAGCTGAACGGGAAGATTCGGCACGCCAACCACATGCTTCAAATTTCAGAGGAGAACCTCGAATCGGCCAACAACAGGATCGACATTCACTTGAAAGCGATCGAATCAGCCAAAGCCAATAACAACAAACTCAGAGACAAGCTGTATGACACCGAGAACAGATTGAACGATGAGATGAACAAGTTGTAGGTGAGCGAGCGAAGCGAGCGAGCCTTGATGAAGACGAGAATACAAACTAACCCACTCGCTTCACTCGTTTCGCTCTAATGAACGCTCGGCGCAGGATTTTGAAAATAAATACGTTGCTGACACGGGCGAACTCAAAAGGCTGCTGCAGGAGATGACTACCCGGTGCTCGAAAGAGGAGAAGTTGCACGCGAGCAACAGCACGGTATTGAACTTGAATGCGAATTTGCTGACCAAATTCAAGCGTTTGTACGACGAAGATGAGGCCAAGATTGAAAAATTAAATGCCAGCATTCTAGGGTTGCAGGAAAATGTTGAAAAAACGAAAGATTCGCTTCGCAAGGAAGCGAAGAAACGCGCCCACACGCAAAAGCTGTACGAGCTCGAGGCGAAGGAGAACGACAACAATGCCAGCAAGGTCCGCAATTGCAAAGATGTCATTTCCGGGCTGAAGGTGAGTTGAAGACGACGGTCACGAGCCACAACACATAATCTAACCTAACCCACTCGACAGACTGACAAGCAAATGCTTGAGGCGCAGCTGAAGACATTGACAAAAAGATTCGAATCGAAGACAATGGCTCTCGAGAACATTTCCACCGAGCTCGATATGGCCAACAACACGATTGGCGAGTTAGAGTCAACCATGACGAAGCAGCACACGCAGCGCGAAACTCAGATCAACGGCAAAGAATTGGAAATCGTGAGGTTGAAAAATTCGGTGCGAAAGTTGAAGAATCAAATTGACAGCGACAAGGAGAAGAATGACTTGAGGCAGGAGGAAAATCTGGAGAAGGCAAAAATGATTGAGGCGCTGGAAATTAAACTGGAATACGTAACAACGAACAAGGTGCAGCTGTTGGAGGCGATGAATGGGTTGAAGGAGGAGGGGGCTATGGCAGTAGAATCGATGAACGATTGGCTTGGGGGGAAGAGCGAGGGTGTTGGGAGTAAGAATAATTTTACGAAGAAGGTGAGCGAGCGAACGAAGCGAGCAAGCCTTGAGGAAGACAAGCATACTGGCGATGAATCCCGCGAAATGGCTACATACGGCTGGCTACATCCACTACTAAACTAACTTTAACCCACCCAATTTTTTTGACTCGCTTCACTCGTTTTGCTCTTGCTTCATTAAAAATGCGCCTCGCTTCGCTCGGCGCAGAAGAAACCTGCTGCGAGAAGTGGAAGAGGGGGGACGAGGAAAATGAGCATCTTCGAGCAGGACATAGGGAGCGCCCCACCCCCGTTGAACTTGAAGAAAGCAAGCGACACGCTGGGGATTGCAAGCGCTGACTATTTGGACGACCTGAAGCAGGAAAGGTGAGCGAGCCGACGATGAAGACGAGCCGACGATGAAGACGAGCATGCGAGCCAGCGAGCAGCAAGCGAAGCGAAGCGAAGCGAAGCGAAGCGAGCAGCAAGCGAAGCGAAGCGAAGCGAAGCGAAGCGAAGTGCAAGCGAAGCGAAGCGAAGCGAGCAGCAAGCGAAGCGAAGCGAGCAGCAAGCGAAGCGAAGCGAGCAGCAAGCGAAGCGAAGCGAAGCGAGCAGCAAGCGAAGCGAAGCGAGCAGCAAGCGAAGCGAAGCGAGCAGCAAGCGAAGCGAGCTAGTCGCAACTGTGTAGATGTTGCTGGCTTACTTCGCTCGCAAGCCTTGAAGAAGACGAACTAAATTAAACAACCACACAATTTACTTCGCAACTTTTTCCCTCGGCTCAGCTTGGTGGCCATGTTGGGAGAGAGGATTGATGACGACGTGAAGCAGTTGATTTTGGAATCAGCGAACATAAAAAAGATTGCAAGGCGGGTGGAGGCAGCGCATGAGGAGGCCAACGTTGTTAGGGATGAGAACTTCAAACACATCATGGAACTCCGAATGTGCAAAAAAGAATTCTTCGAGCAGGAAATGCACTGGAAAAAGGTAAACATTAACTTGGCAACTTCTGCGAGGGAAGAGTCCGCAGCCTTGAAACGCGAGCTCAGCAAGAAAAAGAACTTGTTGATCGCAGCGAGGAAAATGACCGAGAGCAACGCTGCAAAGATCAAGGCGGGGAACAAGGATTTGAGGGTAACCAAGAAAAAGTTGGAAAACAACAGGAAAGCGTTATTAGAGTGCGATGAGCACATCAACATGGCCATGGAGGATGGTCGGTCTCAGAGCATGCGGTTCGGAGAGGTTCGGCATTTGCAGAATGTTTCTAGAGGGGCGCACAAGGTGATGCACGACGTGTTTTGCTCGGTTTGGGAGAAGGTCGTTCCACATGAGGGTCAGGGTCAGGGTCTGAGCCAAGTTAGCCAGCCATTAGCTTCCACCCAACAACCTTCTCCCCCACCTCGAAGAAGGGGGAGCATCATGTTCAGCGGGGCGGATGCATTCATTGCACCCGCACAACAACAACAACAACAACAACAACAACAACAACAGCAACAACAACAACAACAACAACAACAACAGTTACAAAGTTCAAATCACCGCAACCACCATCACCACCACAGCAACAATCACCACCATCATGGACAATCAATCATCCCAACAATGACGAATTTCGTGGACGTTTCCTCAATGTGGCTGTCGCCGACCCAGCTGCAACTCGACCACGTGATGAGCGGGTTAAGCAGGGTCGACACAGTATTCCAGCACGTGCAGCACTTGGCGTCGACTAACGGTAGCTCGCTCAAGGAGATTACCAAGCTGCACGACATCCTACTAAAGAAGTACGGCCACTTGAGCGAGTGGAGCCAAAAGGAAACGTTGCGGAAGAGCGGCCTGACGAACTTCGGGAGCCAGTACAACAGCGAACTGAGGGATCCTAGGCCAAACGGTTGCCAGACGGACGTGACGTGGCTGACCAGGGTGCCGCAGGTTCACAGCAGTGCAAGTGCGAACGAGAAGACACTCGTGCCGAGAATCACGAAGTTCGGCGATCTGGAGAACAATGTCAAGGCGGGTGTGAGGCACATGCACGACGCGAATAGTAGTACCGTTGGTAATCATGCGGAGGGCGGAGTGGGGGGGAGGGGGGAAGAGAGGGGGAGCAGCGTTGCGCCCATTAGGATCACAACGAAGGGAGACGGCAAGGCCATGATGAATGCAAATGCGAACTTGAGAAACTTTGCAAAAATGAGAGAGACAAATAGAGAGAGAGAGGATTTGTCGGAAGGCGAAGAGAATGGGAATGTGGGGGAAAGTAGAGATATTGACAAGATCGTGGCGAACTCAACCACGGGGGTGGGATCCGGATCGGTTTCGAACGCCAACGAGAGCAGTGTTAGCCCAAAGCGGCCGGATGGATTAACGAAAAGTAGAGGAAGAACTGACGCGGCGACCATGTGGAGAAAGGGGAAAACGGTGGCGGCAGCTTCGACAAAATTTGGGCGGACAACCACAAACCCAGGATACAAGCACGAAAGGGAAATCAGTAACATACCCTCGTGAGTTTAGCGAAGCTTAGAGCGACTTCTTACGAGTTGGAAGCCAAAAAGACAATACTAACCCACAAAAATCACCCCTTGTACCAATCAGGGCCGCATACCAATACAAAAACTTATAGAAGCTGAGGGAGCAAAAGCGAAAGTCATCTCATATTCAGCTCACGGAGAAGGAGTGTATTGAGAGCAAGGTTCAGAGAGCCGGGGCCTCGCCGCGAGTATCGCTGAGAAAATAAATTTATGCCTAAAAAAGGAAATTATGAACACATGAAAGAATATTTTAATAACTGGCAACGTTGTTGTCCAAAAATAATAACAATAACTTTTTACGATCTTCCCGGTACATCCCCCGAACCAAGCTTGTCCCACATCTATCTCGAAGTGATCGTGGTTGTCGATCGATCCCAAACACCACCCCTTTCTGAGCGAAACCCTTCTCCCCCCTCTCCTCTTCAAGTCTTCTCTGTTCCAGCCCTCCGTCCCCCCCCATTCACCCCCCGAAACGAGCTTTTGTGCCCACAACTGTCTGTCTTACTGAGCTGCAGTCCATCTTAATCATGGAAAACAACAACATTTTTTCCTCCGGAAGACGACGCTCACAACACAACCCATTCCATACTAATAATAACGATGCTATAACAGCCCCAACTGTTAAAGTCAGGCACTCCAATCTCAAGGGCATAGAGAAGCTCAAAATGATGCAGCAGCTCAACAAACATGAAAAGAAAAAGAAGAAGGGCTCATCCATCAGTGTCCGCGACAATTTCACTCGGGCTGAGGCTAACCCAATTCCAATTGACGACACCCAGCTACGAGCCCAGCTCAAACAACAGTACAAAACTGCTAATCCCCCCCCGATAGGCGTCTTCTCGGGCCCATCAACTCCCTCGATAAATTATGGCACCCGGTTCGTAAAACCCAAATTGCGCTCGGACCATGACAAAACTGACGACTTCAACCGTCTTGCCTCGATCAAGACACCTGCCGTCCTAAAATTCTTTACCCCTATCCCCCCTCCCCCGAACCCCCCTCCCTCCCACGTGGCTCAAAAAGTAATTGAGGATTGGTGCCAGTCCTTCCAAACCGAAGAGAAGAATTTTGGTAGCGTTGCGCTCTTCGCGGAGGTCCGCCTCCAAGAAGCTCTAAACGCAACAGATCCAATCCTAGCCCCAAGCTCCTTAAACAAAAACAAAAATCATGCTCATGCTCATGCTCATGCACAACCTCTAAGCACCTCGGACAGAGCGCTCGAATTCGGTTTTGACCACCAGTCTGAGATAAGAGCAGCGATCTGCTGCGACCTCCTGAAAAAAACAAGTAGGTGAGTGAGTTTTTTTGTGGATTTTGAGAAGATTCGATACTGTGTTTTGGACCGTCCCTGAACAACCCGCGTCCAATTATGAGTGTCTAATGGCGGTTTTGCGTTGGTGTTGCGATCGTTTTAGTGATTCGCCTTTTTTTGCCTTTTTTTAGTTTTCACATTGACGTGCAGGATGTAGGATGTCGTGTTTTGGAACGTCCCTGTTCAACACCCTCGCACAAAAAGATGCGCCTGGCCGAACTCGCCGCCGTGTTCAAATCTGAGTGTCTAAAACCTCCATACGATGGCGCAGAATGTTTGGGCGTTACGAGTCGCTCATGGAGACTTTAACCGACCAGTTGCTAAAGTGTGTTTATGCAGACTACGACAGCGTGTTAAAGAACAACCTCGATGTTAACGCTCGAACTTTTTACGAGTGCACCCCCTACTTTACAATGGCCAAGAATTTCCAAATTCACAATGAAGATCTTACCGATGAGTTATCAATGTACAATGCTGGCGTCGACGTGAGGAAAGCTCTGGTGAAGTGTTCCGTGGGCGTGCGGACACTGTTCAACGATTCCAAACGGCAGGTGAGCGATGAACTGAAATAGCTACAGCCACCCACACTCACATCCACTACTAAACCAAGCAACCCGCTCGGCGCAGATTCGAGACATTGTATTCAGGATTTGGCGTGCCTATGTGATGTCACGGATGAGGAAGATGAAGAAACTGCGAACGCGTGTGTGCATTGAGCCGTTTTATCACCTTTGGAAAAGTAGACACAGTCGGTTTAAGAACCAAGGCTACTTTTACGATTCCGGTAGCGAGAGTGACGGTGAAACTGATCTCCAGCGTCACCCCTCTGTAAACCAACTAATCAACAAAGTTTCCAAAGAGAACGACGGGCTCAACCTTGATTCGCCTGAATTAACTCCGACACGGGACGTCCACTCGGTCTCCCCAATGTCGTTCGGCTCGGACGGTTCTTCTCCCTCCGTTTCCCCAACCCCGTCAAACTGCCTCGCCAAGTTTAGAAAAATCACCAAAAAAATCACTAACGAAAACTTCCTCAAGCCGTCCCCTAAGCATCACTCGCGGAAGACGATGAAGTTGCTACGAACAGAGACAGACGGTGATGGGAAAACGGTCCAGGTGTTTGAGCACCGAGCGACCCAACTGAAACTATGTTCAGTCGGTTGTCAAACGGACGGAATTACTAACTATACTACAGAAACGCCGGCTCCGATAAATGATAGTGCTAATGCTTGTCGCGACAACGATAACGATAACGATAACGACAAGAACAAAAACGTCGACAGTGACAGCGACATCACACACACAACTGGTGGTAGCAATCGCAAAAGGGAAAAAACCCAAATGGACGTCGCCAAGCTAATGGGGGGGAAAAAGGAAAAACCCATGGCGATAGAGGCGGCCCTTGACCTAATTCCCAACATGTTCGAGCAGTACATGGTGATGCTGAAGAACCCGGGACCTGACACCATAGGCAAGCACTTGAACCTGGTTTCATTCACCAAGACAGCCATGACGAGAAAATATGGCATCAAGTCTATTGCGTTAAAGCAGGTGTGCGAGCGAAGCAGTCGGAACTACCGGGGTTGCAGTTGGCTTTTTTGGACCGTCCCTGTGATCGCAGTGCACCAAAAGATGCGCCTGGCTGAAACCGCCACCGTGTCCAATTTTGAGCGTCTAAAACCTCCATACGTTGGAGTTACATTCGATTCAGTGAATTCGCCTTTTTTTACTTTTTTTATCGAGCTTTGAAAACCTCGCGAAATTGCTACAGACAAAATGGCTTCATCCAATACTAAACTGAACTAAATTCACTCAATTCGTTTGGCTCATCCTCAATGAACCAATTAATTAATCCATTAAAAATGCGCCTCGCTTCGCTCGGCGCAGTGCAAGGCGTTTCTCGCATGCCTTACCACGAAGAAGGCGCAGACATACCCAAGAATTCGCGTCTTTTCTGACTTGTACGGTCTCCGTTTGGAGGAAGGAAGCAGAAAGCAATCTCCTGAGTACGATGTAGAGAAGGTGGAATTTTTTTTCAACCTCGTCATCAAAAACTTGTTCCCTAATATCAAAATGATCGAGCCAGTGTTCAGCAAGAAAGAGATTGAGCAAGAGGCGGTTGTTGATCGGATCCGGGGAATTTTCCCCAACATTAGGTGAGCGAGCGAAGCGAGCGAGCGAGCCATGTGGAAGACGAGAATACGAGCCACTACGAAACTAAACTAAACTAAACTAAACTAACATTATTCCACTCAATTATTTTTACTCTATTCTTTTGACTCTTTCTTTTGCTTCTTAGATATAAAGACGGTTTCAAGTTCTTGAAGATCGAGAATGTGGTCGAAACACTTCCTACCACCTCAATAAAGGGATTGAAGTTTGTGGCTGTTGATGACTTGATCGAGGAGCTCTGGTACTACTGGAAAACGGAGAATTTGTACCACTCGTTAACGAAGGACGAGGTGCTGGCGTGCAATCGCGTACAAAAATGCTCGAAAGTGTACATAGCCAATTTGCGAAGTAGAATGTTGCACATGAAAACCTTCCTGCCGCTGTACAAGAAACACGTCAAAGCTGTCGAAAGTTGTTTGACCAAGGATGAGTTCGGGAAAGTGTGCAACGAGATTGGTTTCCCCGAAGAATCGATCGTTGATTTTGATCGTCAAAAAATTGATTCGTTATTCGCAAAATATCTTCTGTTGATCGATGGCAACAACATAATTGATGGTGATGGTGGTAGGGTTGATATCCGCAACTTCTACCACATCTTCTTTTCCGTCATTTGGAACACTGGGTTTCGCTTGTGAGGGTAAATAAATTCGTAATTTGCAACCCAAATTTTTTTCTCTTCCAAAAACTATTTTCCAATTCAACTGAAATCCCCACTCTCAAGGCGTGCTCTATGAACCTCCAGAGGAGGCTCATCCGGATTTCGCTCGTTTTCTGGGACCCACCCAACTTCGACCATATCACAAACATCATCGACAATCTCCCCAAGAATGATGCCATCGTGACCGCGCGCTTCTCCCACGTCCATTGACGTGTTGTGAGCGTATATGGCAACTCGTTTCAGGTACCAACGTGTGACGAATAGACAAGCACACCCGACAATAATCAGAGTGATAATTACAGCATTGATGTGTGCAACCTCGCAATTCTCGATGTAGTAGTAGCTCGTTTCGAAGCAGCAAACCTCGCTTTTAGGAGGGTCTGTGGTCGGGTCGTTGCACATTTCGGATTGGGTTGAGTCTTGGTAGCACGGCCAATCAAGGTCGGCCGGGCAGTTCTCCAGAACGTTGTCGACCTTGTATTCGTTATCGTAACCTCGTAATTCGACGAACAGCAAGGAACCGCCGATGAAAGGACCCATGAAGCGCGCAAGTGATCCGCTTATCTGGTACGCGCCAAGAAGAAGACCGTGGCAGTTCCCCACCTCGAGGAATTTGTCGGTGATAACTTTGCTGCGCCGAGCGAAGGAAGGTGCGAAAACGAATTGAGTGGAATAATGTTAGTTTATTTTAGTGGCTCGTATTCTCGTCTTCATCAAGGCTCGCTCGCTCGCTTCGCTCGCTCACCTGTATACGACTTCCATGTTCGTCTGGAAAAAGATGACTCCCAAACCGAGGATGCAAGTCCCGAACCACATGATTGAGGGGTGGCTATTCGACCCCACTGCATAAGTTGAATACCGAATAAAGAACAAACCCCCCCCGACGATCAGCACCGCTCCAAGCATCGCAAACTTCTTCTCGAGGTATTTAATCTTCTCTCCGTAATGGTTTCCAATGTACTTCCACCCCCGAGAAGCGGAGAGGGCGCCGATGCCGTAGCCTGTCCACGGTTTCCAAAGGTCCACCTGCATAATGTTTAATGTTAGTTTAGATCTGGCTCGCTTCGCTCGCGGCTCGCTCACCTGCTTCTCTACCACGTGAAACAGCCCGGTGGCGAAAGCGAACATATTCGACGTGATCGTCCATTGAATCATTGAGAAGACGAAGGTGATGCAAAACGCGTAGGAGGTAGAACGAAGAATGCCCCCCTCTTGGAAATTCCAAACAAAAAGTTTGTTTGAGCAAGTTTGTGATTTTGGGACGGGAACTGATGAGTCGCGGAACCACCTTCTCACGCAGATGATGCACACAACTCCCAGTATTGCCGAGAACCAGCCGGGCATTGTGAAGAAGTTGAACATGTTCAGCCAGATGCTCGCCGTAGGCGCTGGGTCGGGAAGGGCGACAAAGAGAAAACCGACCATGGGGCCAAACATCCTCGCGATAGTTTGGGCAACACGGTACGACCCAACGGCGCCGAACCGCTGCTTCATCGTGGTATACTTGGTGATGTACGTCAATCCAGTAATCAAAGTCGCAGACCCAAAACCCATCACGAACCTGGCTATAATCATGAGCACCCACCCCGAGTTGTCAAGCCCGGTGGCGTTCTGGATCACGAAGAGGAGCGCATACAGGAGATTGCCAATAACAGTGAGCCCGATCCCAATCACAAAACAATCCTGGAAGCGCTGAGTTCGATCTACAAACCTTGCAAATATTGGCACAGCCACCATTTGCGCAATGTCGTAGCAGCCAAAGGTGAGACCGTAAAGCCGCTCGGGACCTTCGAGGAAGATGTAGTACGGCTGAATCGACATCAGCGAGGCTGTGAAATCGAATGCACCAACCAACCCAACCAGCATGATGGCGGCAATGTTCCGCCCGAGAGGATTGGAAAGATCAACGAGTGAGGCGGTCAGGGTTCTTTTTTTGTTGGTGTGTGGGAGTTCAGTAGGGAGATTTGGTGTGTGTGTGTGTGTGAGTGTGTGTGTTGTTGGGAAATGTGGAGAGTCAGATTGGCAAGAGTGTGGAGAGAAATTTGATTCAACAATCGTTTCATTTTTGTCAGTCAATCTATGATGTTTCATTTATTTCAATGAGAAGGGGGGGGGGGGCAAGGGAATAGGTCAAACCACAACCACAACCGGGCAAAAATCTGACAATGCAAATATTTTGCTCTGGGAATCTCGTGATTTTCGGGTCAGCATAAGGTGAACAGCACATCAGCACCAGTGCAAAATTTTTCTTCACTTCAAGCCCCGCATTTCTCTCTACCCCCAAACAACCAACAACCAAAACGCTCATGGTTGCCATTCGTCGTACAATAATTATAACCACCACTCTCGCCATGAAGAGCAGGGCCTTCATAAATCCAACAACCCCTAGGAGCCCCTTTGGACTGAGGCAAACTAGACAGTACTCGTCGACCACCAAGCTGTCTTTCATCTACTGATCGATCAAGACAGCCTTCGACAGTGTGGGCTACTTTCTGGGTCAGACCGACGAAGTTAAAGGCACCGGAGTCTGGAAGGATTTCTCGATGAAGAGAGAGCCCGAGGAGAAGGATGAGTCTAAAGACGATGAGAGTGAGCAGTAGCTGAGTAGTTATATATGATATGAATTAGGTTTGGGCTTGGGGGATTGTAAACAACTGAAACGAAGTGAAGTGAATGATGCAAGAGTCGAAGGTTTCGTCTCTTGCTGATGACTTCCACAAAGATTCACATCTCTATAATTCTTCAAATTTCCAAATCCTTTTCTAGTTTAGTTTTACCATGAAGAAATTTTTCACACCCACTCAGTTCGATGCATATGCGGGAACGCCCTCCCATGTGATGGTCACGGGAGCCCCCTCATCGTCCTCCTCGCCCTCCTTCTTGGCAACATATGCTCCGCTCTGCTCAATCCCAGAAGTGAATTTTATAACCCCTTCCCCATCAGGTTTGCCATTCTTGAACGCGCCGGTGTAAACAGCGGCTCCCTTCAACTCCCAAGTCCCTGTTGTGATGGCTCCGCCAACCCAAGTCCCGACAACTTGACTCTCATCTTTCCCGAATTCGTACCTGCCCTCCCCCTCCTTCTTTCCACCGACGAAGCTTCCAGAGTATATGTCCCCGCTCGTGTAGGTGTACGTCCCCTCCCCCTCCATGCTGTTATTCGCAAAGAACCCGTCGAACTTGTCTCCCCCGGGGAAGGTCATCTTCCCACGCCCGTGTTTGAGCCCGTCCTTGTACTCCCCCTCGTAAACCGCCGTCACGACAGTCTCCTCCCCGTCCTCTCCCCCCGGTCCCATCCACGTGTACTTCCCTGCTCCCTGCTTGAGTTTCTCCTCATCAAAGGTTCCCTCGAATGTTGAGCCATCTGCATAAGTTGCTGTAGCCTTGCCGGCACGGCTCACCCAGTTGGTCTCCTCTGGCTCATCCTTGTCCGTGTAGATGATCTGCGCATATTTCGAGTGAGATGTGATTGGGGTAAGATTAATGTGAAAACATAACTCCCAAAAAGAGTTGTTACAATTTGTTTATGATGAGCGACCGACAAGGTTGAGAATTTAAACTAATTTATTTCCCTGTTTCTATCGACCCCGCCACCCCCACGCACCTTGAACTCGCTCTCTTCGTCTCCCATGATAACTTTTTTTTTACAAGAAAAAATTCGCAAAAAATGAACAGCCCTCCTCCGTTAATTTTAAAGATTCCATTAAAGTACGTAAAAGTGGACCACCCCCACTCCCCGGTATTTGTCTAGTAGCCACCAGAAGCAACTTCACAAGCCCCACACAAATCTCAATTCCCACCCCCAACTTGAACCCCCGCAACCGACACAACATTTCTGAAGCCACACACAACCATGATTGACTATGGCAACTTCAGCAAGTCTATGGGCATTGGGGATGGTGGGGTTTACTCCAAGATCTGTCAGCCCTCCATGTGGACCGACGAAACAGGAACCTTTACAATCGAAAACCCCAATTCCGGCGGCCTGGTGCTTCCCCTCTTTGGCGACGACGAGCTTCTTTGGGGTCGCACCGTGCTCGGCATCCTTTACCTTGCCGGTATGATCTGAGCTTTCATGGGCGTTGGGATTGTGGCTGATGTCTTCATGGCGGGGATTGAAACTATTACCAGCCAGACCAAGAAGGCCAGGGGGCCGGACGGGAAGGATTATGAGATGAAGGTGTGTGTGTGTGTGTGTGTGTGTGTGTATGTGACATTTCTGATAGGCCAATAATAACACCCCCTCCCCCCTCCCCTCGCCCCCCCTCCTCCCCCACAGGTCTGGAACGAAACAATCGCCAACCTAACCCTCATGGCCCTGGGCTCCTCCGCCCCCGAGATCCTCCTAAACGTCGTGGAGATCTTCTCCTCCGAGTACTTCGCCGGGGAGCTCGGCCCCTCGACAATCGTCGGCTCTGCCGCCTTCAACCTGTTGATGATCATCGCGTTTTGCGTCTCGTGCATTCCTGCTCCGGATGATGCGGGGGAGACTGGGATGAGGGTTATCAAGGACACGGGGGTTTACACCATTACGGCCATTTTCTCGGTGTTTGCGTACATTTGGCTGTTGATTATTCTCATGGTCATAACCCCTAACAAGGTGGATCTTTGGGAGGGTGAGTTGCAGTTGCCTGAGCGAAGCGAGTAGCGCGAGTGGCAGATGAAGTAGCAGATGTATTAACACAAAAACCCCTTCCACCCCTTTCCACCCCACCCCCTTCCCCCCACCCCCACCCCCACCACAGGACTCGTTACCTTCCTCATGTTCCCATTGACCGTCGGCCTCGCCTTCTCCGCGGACAAGAACTGGTTCAAGGAGGAGAAGGTCTCCCCCTACAGCACCCACATCCTTGGCGTAAACGGCCACAACTTCCGCGCCTTCGAGGCCGCCGAGCTCCTCAAGTCCTCCGGTAAGGACGTGGGGGACTCTTCCCCCGAGGAAACCGCCGCGTTCCTCACCCGCCTGGCCATGGCGCAGAACAAACCTTCCAGGGCGCAGCAGCGTATTAACGCCATGAGGCAGCTCACCGGGGGGAAGAGGGTCATTCCCCCTTCGGGGGGGAAGGGTAACCATTTCTTGAAAACGATGCCGTCCCTCAAGGAGCTGCACGACACCCCCGAGGTCAACTTTGGCAGTGGGGAGTACTCTGTTCTTGAGAGCGGGGGGGAGATCACCGTGCACATTATTCGCTTGCCGCCGGTGGGGGACTTTAGCGTCAAGTACGAAACGGTGGGGGTTACTGCCACCGCCGGTCAGGTGAGCGAGCGAAATACTGCGAGCGAGCCTTGTGACAGAAAAGAAGAGCGAAAAGAAGAGAGCGAAAAGAAGAGTGCGAAGCTCCGTGCGAAATTGTTTACATGGATGGCACATCCACTACTGAACTCAAAATTTAACATCATTCTACTCAACTTTTCTTGCTCGCGTTATTCGCTTCATCTGTACTTTATTATAAACGCGCCTCGCACCTTCTTCGCTCTGCGCAGGATTTCGAGGCTGTGTCTGGGGTAATGGAGTTCAAGGACGGCGAGGAGGAGAAGTCCATCTCGATCAAGATCAAGGACGACGACGACGTCGAGGACGATGAGACCTTTATGGTGAAGCTCAGCGAGCCGTCCGTCGGGAAGCTTGGCCCGTTCGCCGAGACCACCGTCACGATCATCGACGACGACGAGCCAGGGGAGATCGGTATCAAGGGCAAGGACATCAAGATTTCATGCATGGAGAAGGACCTTGTGGTCAAGGCCCTTGTGTCTAGGTTCAACGGTTCGAGTGGGGAGATCTCCTGCAAGTACAACACCGTTGACGGCGATGCCAAGGACGGGGTGGACTATGTGGGCAGCTCGGGAGACTTGGTCTTCCATAACGGCGAGATCTCCAAGATGGTCGAGGTCAAGGTCAAGAACACAAACTCCTACGACAAAAACATGCAGTTTGCCATCAAACTCAGCGACTACAAGGGTCCCGAGAAGAGCAAGGGCTTCGCGGACCACGCAGTAGAGGTCACTGTGGCCATTGTTGCCGACGAGAGCGCCAAGAAGATGATGGACGACGCCACTGCGCTCATGAACCTTGAGCTGGAGAAGTATTCCGTCGGGACTGAGGGTTGGGGGGAGCAGTTCAAGGAGTGCTTCGAAGTTGGTTGCGAGGTGAGTGGGCTGTAGAAGCGAGCGAGTTTTGAGGAAGCCGAGAATACTCGCGATGAATCCCGCGAAATGGCTACAGACAGCTTCATTGTCTATTACTGAACTAACATTATTCTACTCAATTCGTTTGGCTTGCTTCACTCGTTTTGCTCTTGCTTTAAAAATGCATTTCGCTTCGCTTGGTGCAGGACGGAGAAACTCCTGCCACTATGGACTATGTGATACACGCCATCACCTTCCCTTGGGCCCTCGCCTTTGCGGTCATTCCTCCCACTTCCTATTTCAACGGTCTCGCTACTTTCTTCGTTGCCCTCTCCTTCACCGGAGGAGTCACCGTCCTGATCGGAGACATCGCGGCCCTCTTCGGCTGCGTCATTGGCCTGTCCGACACCATCACTGCCATTACCTTCGTGGCCCTCGGAACGAGTTTGCCCGACACCTTTGCGTCCAAGGCTGCGGCGATCGGAGACGATACTGCCGACGCGGCCGTCGGAAACGTCACCGGCTCCAACGCCGTCAACGTGTTCTTGGGGCTCGGCCTGCCTTGGCTGATTGCGTGCCTGAACTGGCAGGACAAGGGATGGGAGAAAGTCAACTCGGCCTGGGAGGGTGGAAGGACCGAGGATGAAAACGGTAAACTTTCATTGACATCGTCCGTCACTTGGGCCCAGGAATACCGCGACAGGTACGGGTATTTCGAAAGTGACGGTACGACGTTCACCCCTGGCCAGGATAAGCACTGCCCGAGTTGCCAGGAAACCTACCCCGAGGGCGGCTTCATCGTTCCCGCCGGAAGTCTAGGAACGAGTGTCATCGTTTTCTGCAGTTGCGCGATGTGCTGCTTCGCACTGTTGGCCTGGAGGCGAAAAACCTACGGCTGCGAGCTCGGAGGACCTCCTGGACCTGCCAGGGTTGCACAGATCATCTTGACAGGTTTGTGGATCACATACATTGCCGTCAGTTGGATTATGGACGCCAGCAGTTAAAAAGCCTAGAGGAGTAAGAGGAGTATTGTATTGTATATTGTTTGTTGAAATTGGTTGCGAAACAAAAATCTATCGCGAGTTGGATGAATGAGAGGAGGGGGGTGATAAATAACACGAAATAAATTCGATCTCGGAAAATTTTAAATCTATTCCTCATTTTTTTCAGTCAGTCAACAATGCCATTGCTCCAATCACTCAAATTGGTGACGTACTCGCGTGCGTGTCTGTTAGGACTTGGACTTGGGGTTTTAAACGACGCCGTCGCGTTTGTTTCTTTTGCCGGTGTGAGTGTTTGTTGTGACTGTTTTTGTGATTGTTTTTGATGACGACCCAACTTGTCCTCAATCAGAAACTCCATCTGCTCAGCGTAGAGACTTTTACAGTCCTTCAGATCCCCCTCGATCGCTTCCACCTCCAACCTCAAGTCTCTCTCCTTCTCTATGAGCTCTTGCATGATCTCCTCCTTCTCGCTCGTGAGAATTGCTATTTGAGACTTCAGGTAGACAATTGTGGATTCGCTCTCGAAAAGTTTTTGCTTCAGCTGAGCCACGACTGCGAACGACATATTGCTACTACTGCTTGACGTGGAGGTGAGGGGAAGAACCTCTGCTTTGGCCTCAGTTTGCTTCTGATTCTGCTCCTGTTCGTGTTCACGCCCCCTTTCCTCTTGCTTTTGCTCCTGTTCATGCTCCCATGTCTCTCGCTCCTTTCGCAAACTCTTCAACTCGGAAGTCGCCTCCTCCAGCTTTGCTTCCAGCACCCCAACCTCCTCCTTCCTCTCGTCGCCGAGCTCCAGAAGTTTTATTTCCGACCTCTTTCGAATTTTGCTCACTTCGTTCATTCCACTAGCCTTGAGCAGATCGCACTCCCTCTCTTTCTCCTCCAAACTATTGCTCAGTAATATTTCCTTTCTGGCCAAGACTCGAAGCTCGGATGATAGCGTTTCCCTAGCTTTCGCCAATGATTCTAGTTTGGAATCTGCGCCGAGCGAAATTAAGCGAGATTGTGCGCATTTTTAATGGAGCACGTAGGTGGGAGGCGTGCGAGCCAAACGAATGTAATTGAGTGGGAATAACAATAAAAAAGTTAGTTTTCGTAGTGGCTAATGAGATTTTTTACGCTCAAAATTGGACAAGGTGGCTGGTTCGGCCAAACGCATATTTTTGTGCGAGGGGTTGTTTAGGGACGGTCCAAAACACGCCATCGCATCTTCTGCCGCGCTTCGCTCGCTACACCATACACTAGTTGTGACTGTGCTCACTATGTTTGCTGCTCGTTTGCTGCTCGCTTCGCTTGCTACTCGCTTCGCTTGCTGCTCACCTGCGAGTGAAAGCTTTTGAGAAAGTTCGCTGTTCGTGGACGTTAAATCATTCGCAGACCGAGATAAATGCAGTAGCTCTCCACTGAGCTGGTCGTTCTTATCCCTCAGTTTGCGCTCGTTCACATTCGAGGTTGACGCGAGAACCAATTTGCTCTGCTCGAGGTTTTCGATCTGCTTCAGAAGGGGGAGGGTGGATTCTCTCATGTCGAGAGTGAGGGAGTCGGACCTGCGAACAGCGTCCTGCCACCGCTTGCGGAGCTCGTCCACTTCACTGCGCAGAGAATCTTCCCTGATAGCAGCCTCCTTCTCGCAGGATTGGAGCTTCAAATTCAACGATTTTGTGATTTGAGCTGTTTCGTGGGCGAGGGTGGTCGCCGAGGTTGAGGAAAGGGAAGAGTTGGAACTGTGCAAATTTGAGATGGTGGCCTTTAAGGTGGAGATTTCGCTCGTGAGGGAAGCGTTTTTCTCTTTCTCGATTTGTAGGGAGCTGCGTAGGTCAGAATGATCGGTTTCTAGCTTGAGGGTGAGGGATTGATTTAGTTCGGTTTGGGCTGATAGCTTGGCTTTTGTTTCAGTCAGGGCGGAGTTAGATTTGCGGGTGTGTTGCTCCATTGCCGCTTGTTTAAGGGAAAGGGCCGAGCCCTCGGACTTGAGTGCGTTTAGCTCGAGTTGATGAGTAGATTCAAGTTCAGAAACGCGGGATTTTGCCTTGGCAATTCTCTTCTTCGCCTCCTCCTTGATGCTGTTTATCGTAGCGGCGGATTGGCTGTTGAGCTTCTCTTGTTGAGATAAAAGTTGCGTGAGGCGATTGATTTCGTTGGCATTGGTGGGGGTGGGGGAGGAGGTGGAGGTGGAGGTGGAGGTGGGGGTGGACACCGACATGCGTTTCGTTGGAGACGCATCGAAGGAGGAGGAGGAGGAGGTATCAATTGTAAGAGGGGGGCTTTTACTGGGTTGCTGTTGCTGTTGCTGTTGCTGTTGCTGTTGCTGTTGCTGTTGCTGTTGATGTTGACGTTGATGTTTTTGGAGTAAAAGGAAATGTTCAGGCTGAAAATTCTCCATTTTCTCTTTTCGTTTGCTGGAAATATGTACGTCAAAGCGGACCGGTGATGGGACATCATCAACGGAATCAATATTGTCGAGGGGGAGAGGAGGAGGTTGGGGAGTTTTGGGAGTGTTTGGGGTGGTAGGAGTTGATGATTGAGAATTTCCACTCAACGAGTTTGTGGTATTGAGCATCATATCGTTGGCATTCTCCATCAAAATTTGCATTTCATTGAGTTTTGGAGAATTGGTGGTTGATGCTCGTTGTTCTCGGACGCGAGAAGGTCCAAGAGATGAGGTTTTACGGTCTGGTTGAGGGGGGGTTGCATAAATCATTTCTTCATCGTCCCATTCATCATCGTTATTAGCCACAACGTTCACATCAATGCCCACACCCTCGTTCATTTTTGCTTCAATTGACGTCGCCATTGTCTGAGCTGTCGCTGCAGCTAATGCAGCAGTCTTCTCAATTGCCGACTTCGCAGATGTAAGATCCCCGGAAAGAAGAGAGTTCCACATGATCAAGTATGAATAAATTTATTATGTATGCAGATATATAATAGTAAATGCCATAGCATAGCACGTCCACTTCGAACCTATTCTAAAAATAATTTTCTCAAAAATTCTATAAAAGAAGTTTGCAGACAGAGCTATATGCATGGATAAATCATAAAATGAATAACGACAACAGCAACAGTAGCAACAATGTGTTTGGGGGATCTTTGTTTGGCTCTTCGTCGACTTCAGTTTCATTTGGTTCCTCTGCCCCAGATCCTGTTGTGGTGTTTGGGTCATCGGAAACTACCATGGCAACCCCAGCTCCCTTTGGTTCCACCACCACAATCACCCCAGTTCCACCATCGTTTGGTTTTGGGACCAGTTCAAACATGCCCACCCCTTCCAATCCTTTTGGTGGCCAACTCTCTACCTCTATAGCTCCTTTTGCAATAGCTGCGAGCGCGAGCGCGAGCACGAACAACAATATCATCAATGACAATCCGTTTGCAGATGGCGACAAACGAGTAGATAATTCGTTCACCGCCTCTACCTCCGCCTCCTTTCCCACTGCCTCCTTTCCCACCTCCTTTCCCACCTCCTCCTCCTCCTCCAACAATCCGTTTGCTAGTTCTAGTTCCCCTGCAATGTCGGCAATCTCTCCCACCACAGTAAAGCAGAATAAAATTGCTGAGCTCAAGCAAAAGATTGCAGCGAAGAAAAAGCTCTCTGAGCAGCAGGAGCTCCAGACACTGAATCAGCCCCAACAAACCTCCTTTCCCCCCTCCGCCCCTAATCAACCTCGCGCGGGTCCACCCAAGCGCACCGGCGGAATAATAGGCATGAGCGAGGCTGATCGTATAGCGATGGGGAAAACATCAGCTCCCGTTTTTGGTGGAGGAGTTCCCCCCTCCGTCCCAAAGAAGCGTTTTGGGATAGTTGGGATGAGCGAGGAGGATAGACTTGCGATGCGCAAAACCTCCGCCCCTTCGTTTGCCGGTGGTGGTGGTGGTGGTGGCGGCGGCGGCCAAAGTTTCACGGCTGTCAAGGTAAAAACCCAACCCAAACCCCAACCCCCTTCTGAAGACGAGAATTCTGTGAATTCCAATGACTTCATTTCCGATAACGACTCGGACGACGACGATGTCAACTACGTTGCCCCCCCTCCCCATTCCTTCACCCCCACCCCTCCCTCAACCTCAACCTCGGGCAACAAAATCATCCAAATGCTCCCACCCTCGTTGCGACAGGAGGCTACTGAAATTTCTCTCGGCACCCGAAAAGTGCAGGACGACAATGAAATCAAGCAGTCAATGGTCGTGGCTGATGGGGTGTACAATCCCAACGACATTGGCGGCGATGTTGCCTCCGCAAAGTCCGTCGTTGGAACTTGCAAGGTGAGTGTTATGCGACGAGCGAGCGAAGCGAGCCAACAACACTATACACTATACACTTTTACACTAGTTGTAACTGGCGCAACACCATGCACTAGTTGTGACTAGATTGCTTCGCTCGCTGCTCGCCCGTGTGAAATTGCTCTTTTTTGGCTGCTTCCACTACTAAACTAGTCCACTCAACATTTTTTTGCTCGCTCGCTCGGCGCAGGCAATGTGTGCCGATCCGGAGCTAACCGAGCGTGCCGGAATGAACGAAATTGTCCGTCTTGAACAGTGCGTGCCCGGCTCAATCCACCCTGAGAACTGGACGCTAAGGGAAACCTGTGTGCGAAAGTTCAAGCGAGCAGCAGCCGGAAACATACTAGACTTGCCCTTTCGGATCCGCCCCCCAAAGGTACTTGAGCGTACGTGTGCGTTTCTGGAAGAGGTGAGCGAGCGAGTCTTGATGAAGACGAGAAATATATGCGAGCCACTACTAGACTAACTTTTATATTATTCCAACTCAATTCAATTCATCTTTCGCACCTTCTTCGCTCGGCGTAGTGGGTAATGGAGCGCGACAGGCAGGGTTTCGACTCTAGATTCAACGACACTCCGACCTCGTTGGATGTCTATTTGTTCATCTTCGACCGTTTTCGGCAGATCAAGGCCGACTTGGCTGTTCAGAATTTTGTCAAGGCTGGCAAGTGCGACCCCGCCGCGGTGCGCATCAACGAGCGCATCGTTCGGTGGTACATCCTGATCGATCACCAGCTCTCTGACGTGGACGACTACTCCAACCGGATCACGGGCCAGAAGCAGCAAAACGGCCAGGAGGTGAGGGTTGTGTTGTGTTGTGTTCTTGAACTCGCACTACTATTTATTTCTGACACATCTTTTTTTCGCTCGGCGCAGCTTTCCCGTGCCATGACCACACTCAACGACCTTTACGACGATCCGTACGGTCGCCAGTTCACAGACGTGCTCTCGCCCAAGGGCAACCACGGGTGCGACCTAACCAATTCCACCGTGAGAGGGCCGACCCCCGTCGATTACGACGGAACGGTGCTGGAGAAGTCACCTTCCCAGACTGATGTTGCCAAGAGAATAATCGGAAATGAGGATGCTCCGCTTGCGGGAACTGCCGAATCGGAAATGCGAGCCCTCTACATCCTCCTAATCATGAACCAATCGTTAGAGGTCAATACGTTTTTGCTGGCGCTCGCCAAGCGAACGCCAAAGGTCTTCCATTCTTCGCCGGTTCAGCTTGCCATTACGGTCTACTCGGCTTACAGCAACGACAACTACATTAAGGTGAGCAAGCGAAGCGAGCGAGTCTTGTGACAGAAAAGTACCAAAACTCGAAACAACTATCTCAACTATTTTTGCTCGCTCACTGCTCTCAACCTTCGTTTAAAATGCGCCTCGCTTCGCTCGGCGCAGTTCTTTGAGATCTTGAAACACCCCGACACGCCTTATTTGTTCGCCTGCATGATGTTTACCCACGTCGAGCACATTAGAAAAACGGCAGTCAAGAGGATGAGCGGCATGTACAAGGCGCCCGCCGATAGTTACGACTTGAGTCGGTTAGTTGACGTGTTGTGTTTTGAGGATGAGGCGGAGGTGAGCGAGCGAAGCGAGCGAGCCTTGATGAAGACGAGAGACAACCAACTAAACTAACGTATTCCACTCTTTCGCTCGTCCTTCATTAAAAATGCCTCACAATCTCGCTTCGCTCGGCGCAGGCTGAGTTCTTCTGCACTCATTATGGGTTTCCCCCTACCATCAACACAGACGGGACAAAGCGCGTCCAGTGGAAATCAGGAAAGTTCGTGGAGAAACGCGACCCGAAGAAAAACAACATAATCCCGTGTATGCCCAAGAAGATGATAAAAACGATTGAGTCTAAGTTGAACGGAGAGACTCGGCTCGCGATCTGCAGAGGCGGTGTGAGCGACTTGGGGGATGATGCTGGGCGGTCTCCAGAGGCGATCGCAAGAATTCAGGCCGAGAAGGCTTTCAAGGAGGAGGCGAGAGCGGCGCAGGTTGAGCTCGAAGCAGCAAGGCGCTTAGAGATGAAGCTCAGGGCCAAGAAGCTCGAGGAGGAGAAGAGGGCGACGGAGCTCGAAAGGGAGAGGAAGATCGCCGAGGATCGGCGAATTGAGGTGGAGCGAAAATACGCACACAAGTTGGCTGAGGAGGTGAGTGGGCTGTAGAAGCGAGCGAGCCTTGAGGAAGACGAGCATACGAGCCACTACTAGAACTAACATTTATATTATTCCACTCAATTCGTTTGGTTCGCTCGGCGCAGAAAAAAAATCAGCAGGAGAAAATTCAGCGGGAGAACGAGCTGGAAGGGGAGAGGAGGGAGCGGCTCGAAAAAGAACGCGTTAAGCTGGAAATTGAGGGCCACCAGAGGGATTGGGAGAGGGGGGAGAAGGAGCGTCTGGAGAGGGAGGCGATTGAAAAATCTCGGTTGGAGCAGGAGACATTTGCACGAGAGCGAGAACGAGCGCAAGAGTTAGAGCGAGCCGATGAGCAAGAGCGGGTGCGGGTCCGACGACGAAATCAGGTGAGGGAGCGAAGCGAGAGAGCCTTGATGAAGACGACAATGCGAGCAGCAAGCGAAGCGAAGCGAAGCGAAGCGAGCTAGCCGCAACTAGTGTATGTGTTAATGGCTCGCTTCTCGCTCACAGCTTTGTCGCTTCGCTCGCAAGCCTAGATGAAGACGAGAATACTCGCGATGAATTCCGCGAAATGGCAACAGACAGCTGTATCCACACTGAACTAACATTATTCCTCTCAATTATTTTGACTCGCTCGGCGCAGATGAAGCTCGAGGAGCTGGAGCGCGAGCGGGTGGAGCGGGTCAAACGGGGGGCGAAAGCGTTGGTTGAGAAGTTCGACTCAATTTTGAAGTCGAATGCGTTCAAGAAGTGGAGGGAGGTTAGCGAGTTGCAGAGGGTGGAGATGTTGAGGAAGGAGAGGTGAGAGTAATGCGTAAGCGAGCGGAAAGCCGAGCGCAGTGGAGAATGGGGGGTTTCGGGGGTCTCTCCGACACAAATCAATGTAATTCCACACCTCAAGCGGCCGTCTGCTGCCCTCTTTGCCACAATACTAACATTAGCTTTATGCCAGCCTGCAAAATATTTCCTTGACGGGTGGCGGGGGGGAGGGAATTGGGGGAGAACTGCTAGCGAGGGTGAATAGGCTGCTGCACAACAAGCATAACAACAATAATGTTGATGGCACCGCTCGAGCCCGCAATGCGGCACAACTCCTGACCAGACTTGGAGACTTGGCAGCTGTCCAAACGTTTGAGTACAACGTTTGCTGGCAGGACTCCAAGCTCGAGTACCTGCAGGCGGTTAGCGTCCCGATACTGCTAAAAATTGGGGTCGTCTTCCCCGTCCCCGTAAAATCCAGCAGCAAGAACTCCCGCGAGTCGACATTTTTCGCAGCGGCGAAGCGGTTCGTTCTGGGCAAATTGACGAGAGCGTGGAACGGTAGAACAGGTGACAACCACGAGCAAGTTCAAATTCGCGTTGTCGACGTTACGACGGGCGGGGAGGAGATGCTTGGCTGCAACTGCTGCTTGTTCGTTGTCCCTGGCGAAGATTTGGGAATGGCCAACACCTGGAACGAGCGGGTGCTTGCGAAGGTGGAGGTGAGTGAGTGAGCGAGCGAGCCTTGAGGAAGACGAGACAAAATTATAAAGCCACTACTTACCCCTTCGCACCTTCTTCGCTCGGCGCAGAGTTTGCCTCGGTTGTGTCTCGTTCTGGGCGGGGAGCTGACCCAGAGGAATGTGGATTACTTGGTAGGCAGATGCTTGGGAGAGGGTGGGGGAGAGGGAGTTGCACACGTTCAGGAATTCGCGAGCAGGGTGCAGGTCGAGGAATATTTGGTTGGCTGCGTGTCAGCCCTGATCGAGAGCAGGGGGGACGACGTGAGAATGGCGAGGGTCAGTCGAAGCGAACTCACGAGGAAAATTGTAAGGGACGTCATCTGGAGGTGCGACGAACGGAACGAGGAAATGCTGATCGGGAAGGTTGTCGAAAGCATCCTGAGGGCTGGCGGGGTGCTGGAGAAGATTTTGAAGAGGGGAGGGGGAAGTGGGGGGTCCTGGCCGGCGAAGGAGTTCGCGAGGGGAGGGGTTGTTGAAAGGTACTTTGATGGCGAATTCAATCTGCCCAGCAATTGGTGGAAGAGGAACGAGAAGGAGGTGGGCATTTGGAGTACTAACAGTGCGAAGGGGA
>BRYC01000670.1:16298-28812 GCA_030267985.1 Parmales sp. scaly parma | reverse complement strand
GGAAATAATCGACTTGTTGGGCTTGATCATGCGCTGGGCTAGGGGGGCAACCGCAAGCTTCACGGGCCCCTCCCATTTGTCGCCGTCGGACACGGACACGCCACTTACGAGCCACTCGGTGAGATAGTAAAGGTAGTTTGAAATAACCTCAATGGGGAGGAGAACGAACACGGCCAGCCAGTTGAACATGTCGTGCACGGTTGCTGCTGCGAAAGCGCGCTCGAGCTGGTCGCCATCGCCCATCTGGCCAAGGGCTACAATGGTATTGGTCACAGAGGTGCCAATGTTCGCACCCATGATCACGTAGATTGCAATCTGGGTGTCGATCGCAGAAGTTCCGGCAAGACCCACAACAATGGAAGTGGTGGTCGAGGAGGATTGGAGGAAGACGGTTGCAAGAACCCCGATGCACAGCCCGGCGATGGGGTTGTCAACGTCGCCAAAGAGAGCACCTGGGGGTTGGGAGTAGGTAGGTTGTGGGGTGGGGGTGTTAGTTTTGGGTGGTGTGTTATTATGTTGGTTGATAATGAAAACTCACCGGCAGCACATCCGCCGATTATCTTCGCCGAATCTCCAAGCAGGAGGAGGGAAAAGAGGAAAAAGTACAGGAAGAACAATATGAAGAAGAAGTGGATGCCAACACGGCCCCAACCTTTTGCATCATGGACACAACAGGCTCTACCAACATCGGCACAAGTAGTATCGTCATCAACATCAGGATCCTCAAGGTCCGCAGGGTAGGTAGATTTGCCCATGCCCTCCCGTTGCTCGCGAGGGGACATCTGTACTGTAATTGTGATGTAAGTGTTAGCAAGAAAGCGAGGAGTTCGAAATCTCCAAGCGAGGGTTCAGGAAGATTCCATTTTTTTACGTACGAGAACTGTAGGATGAAAGGTAGGTGTGCAAGAGGCCAATTAGTGGGCTTGCTATCAATTGAAGGAAATCTGGTTTGGTTTTGGCGGCGGGTTGCTGGTCGCGAAGACCCATTTTACCAACACACCAACAGCCCATTTAAAAGCGTAAACCAATATGGTTTTCGATCCGCTTGCAGTGATTGCTGGTCTGGTTGCCTCCCTCAGAGCGAACCCGCAACTCGCTATGCTGGCGATTTTCATGATGTACAAGGTCTACAGCTCACGATTCCAGCCCTTCCCCGAGTCCGGCCCACGCGTCAAAGCGATCACAACAGAGGAGGAGTTCAAGGAACTTGTGCAACAGACCCCCCAAAAAGGCAAAGCCAAAGTTTGCATTGTTGACTTTTACGGAACCTGGTGTCCACCCTGTCGAATGGCGGTTCCAGTCTATAACCAGCTCTCCGAGGAGTTCCAAAATGTCAATTTCTTCAAGGTGGACGTCGAAGCCAATAGAACAGTGGCCACCTCCCAAAAAATCGTTGCTATGCCAACATTTAAATTCTACACGGACGGAAAATGCGTTGCAACAGTGAAGGGTTTTAGTCAATCAGAATTAACGAAGAACTTGAACTCGTTAACGAAGAAAGAGTAAAATAGAAACCGGATATATTTTCATCAAAATTGCTCCCGCATGACTTTTAAAAACAAATTGCACTCCTTGCTCTGCCTCTCGGGCATGTCTTTCACAAAACTGGAAATGAACAAGAAGAACTTTCCGCTGCCGTTTGCCCCAGTCCCCCCCCCCTCAACCCTCTCCTCTTCTGCCTCGTTAAATAGCCCGAGCACGCTCGTTAAGAAAACGTCGGCTGTTGCGCTGTCTCTTGGGTCAATGTAGCTTCCCACGTTTTTCTATGCAGAGCGAACGAGATTGTGCGCATTTTCAACGAAGAATGAGAGCAGTGGGCGACCAAAATTAGTTGAGTAGGTTAGTTTATAGTAGTGGAATTAGCCATGAAAAGTAATTTCGCACGGAATTTCGCACTTTTCTGCCTAAAGCTCGCACGCTTTGCTCGCTCACCTTGAACATCTTGTACCGCTTCTTCCCTAGCGTTCCTTTCAGCAGCTCTAGCTGGTTAACGTGTTGCGCCGACACTGCTGGTTTCTCTTCCTCCACCTCAACTTTCGCCGCCGCCCCGAAACCTTTATTCCAGTCCCCTCCAACGCTCTTCTTCTTCCCTCCGCTCATCATGGTGGGAAAATTATCTGCGGTCATTTTCGGAGCGGTCATCCTCTGCGCCGCAGCCATTGCTTTCGGCGGGGGCGGAAACGCGTTCGCGTTCGCTCCCCAGCCTCCGCCACCAGTTGCACTACCACCACCTCCTCCTCCCCCCCCCCCTCCGTTGGCCACGGCACTGCGCCGAGTGAGCCACACGAATTGAGTGGGTAAGTTCAGTAGAGGATGTGGCTGTCTGCAGCTATTTCGGGGGATCCATCTCTCGCGTCTTCTTCAAGGCTCGCTCGCTCGCTTCGCTCGCTCACCTTGCAAACCCGCTCTTGGTGACGACAACCTGGTCCCCGCCAATCTCCCTTGCCGCTTCGAAAACCGCCCCCACCCCGCCCAAAAAGTTGCCCGCTCCCGCGTGGGGCTTTTGAAACTTGGCCATGACCTTCTTGTCGTGCCTAAGATTCGATCGCGCGACGCGGGAGGGTTTCGGGAGAGTTGGAAAGTTGTCCTCTGTTTGCTTTGAACTTCCCCCCCCGCCTCCTCCTCCTCCTCCTCCGCCCCCCTTTTCTTCTCCCTTCGACCAGCTTCCCTTGACGTTGAAACCTTTCCTCGCCGCGTCTCCTCCCGCAGTCGCCAGGCTGGGGTATTCCTCCACCACGTTGCCCTCCCCGTCGAAAGCAACATCCCTCTTCTTGGCCGCCTCCTCCCGTATTTCCTTGACCCTCTCTCGGTGCACCGGGTCGAGGTTGTCGTCGTCCGCCAGATCGCCGTTGTTGTTGTTGGCGATGATGTTGCTGTTGTCGCTCTCAACCGCCGGAACGAATGCGCTGCCGTCCAACCCATAGGCAAAGGCGTTCGCGTCGGGAGCGGAACTCGAACTCCCCATCAAAGCGTTGCCGTCATCCTCGTACCCCTCCCCACCCCTCCCCTCCCTCTTCACCCGAAATTCAATCTTAATTTTGCTGTCCTTATTGCCTGATTGGCTGTTTTCAACCTCCCCGTGAACGTCAATCTGGTGCGCGCGCAAATCAATCTCGTCGCCAAACACAACGTGCTTGGCCGCAAGGCACTGAGGCGAATTACACAGCCAGTGCTCGCGCCCGAAGTGACGTTCCAGCTCGAAGTATCCTTTGTAGTACTGGTTGTCCCGTCCCTGCGCATCATATATATAATTGTTTATAGAATAAATGTGAGTGGGTTAAATTTTGTAAATGAAAAAAACGCCAACTGTTCATCGATGTGAAAAAAAGACAAAAATAGACGAATCCAACGCGTAATACTTCTCCGGACGCTCATATTTTGCCAGGCGCTTCTTTTTGCGCA
This sequence comes from Parmales sp. scaly parma, assembly GCA_030267985.1. Lineage (NCBI taxonomy): Eukaryota > Bolidophyceae > Parmales > Parmales sp. scaly parma. The sequence goes on along the minus strand of BRYC01000670.1, from coordinate 25,410 downwards.
AAGGGGCTGTTCAAGGTCTCTGCTCGCTTCGCTCGCCCACCTGCTTAGAACAAATGTAGCACTTTTCGTGCGAGTGACGCAAATGCGAATGCAGCGCGTCCAAATCGTAGAAGCGCTTCTTCACGCGCAGCTCGGACGATTTGTTGTTGTGAGGGTTCCTCCGCTCCGAGGTCGTTCGCCCGCCCTCGTGCAGGCAAAATTCGCACTCCGGATGCCCCCTCTCCAACCTTCCATTCTTGTCCTTCCCGCCCTTTTCGTGCAGCCGAAGCTGCACCGAGCGAAGCGAGATTGTGCGCATTTTTAATGAAGGAAGAGCGAAAACAAACAGAGCGAGCAAATGAAATGATGGGCGGGTTAGCCAATAAAGTGAATACAATTTTGTCTGTAGCCATTTCGCGCACTTCGTCGCGAGAATGCTCGTTTTTCAAAAGGCTCGCTCGCTTACCTCCGCAGCCGTGTCGAATACCTCTAACTTCGTGAAGAAGTCCCTGTTGTTCACCGCGCACAGATAGCAAAACGTCTTGCCGTTGTGAGCTCTCCTCGAGTGGCCCCAAATTTTCTGTATCGTCGCGTTCCGAACAGAGTTCAGGTTGTTCGAGTTGTTGTCGAACTGGCTTTCGGAGGGGTCGACCGATGTGTCGGTCGATGAAGATGACGATGACTGGTCGCGATCCTTCCAACCGCAAATTCCGCACTGAAGGTAGAAGAGGGTTTGACCATACCTGTCCCACCAAGTGATTCTCGTGTTTGCATCCCTGCCCTTGCGGAAAAACATACGAACCCGCTCGTCGTAGTAAAAGTTAGGGCCCAGGTCTTCCTCGCCCCACGTTGAGTACGATTCGAAGGGCTTTTCGCTGATCTCCTCGTTGATGTTGTCGGCAGTGTAGTAGAGGTCATCAACTATTACCTTTGGGTAATTCTTGTTATTTATTGATTCCTTCTGCTTCTTGTCGTCGGTGTTGTCCTCGTTAGTTCTACAGATGGGACAGTTGCCGTTTCCGTGGAGGTGGCGCATCCGGATGTGGCAAAGTGCACATATGTCGTCGTGGCCACAGGAGGAGAAACCACGTGGAGTCAAGGGAGATTTCTTGCTCGCGTAGGAGTTGGTGTTGGAATTAGAGTTGCGCTCAGTGAGAAGTGGACACACGCAAATGAGGCAGGTGGCTTCATCGATTTGATAGTCAGGATCGTACACCTCATAGTCAGGGGTTTTCTTGGATTGTTTTATTGTTTTGGGCATACCGGGAGGTTTTGGTGGGATAAGGGAAGAAGCCATGGCTGTCTGGGCTGGTGGGAGAACAAAAGTTATTTAAGGGGACCCCCATTAACATCTCAATACGGCTCAATATACCACGAGTAAACCAATAGAGAAAATGTCACCTAATGAGCACCACGAGTGGCTCAAGAACCGTGATTGGCCCTCTGTACTAGGAGCAATGACTCACCCAGATAGCGATGATGATTTGATCGAGAGAAAGTACAAGGAGAGAGATGAGCATGGACGACTGCCACATCATTGGATGGCAGCGAAAGCTCAGACATACACACATACTCTTGCCTTGGTGGGCGTGCAGTCGATTGGCTTCAATCTAGAGGCCCTCACCACACGAGACAATAAAGGCGAAACTCCCCTCGACATTGCCCGTAGGAGTGGAGCCTGTGCTGAGATCATCGGCTTGCTCTCCCTCACTCCCGAGGAAGCTCGTTCGTTGCGTTTGATGGAGATGCTCCGCTTGTACGCACCAGTGGCTTATTGGCAGAATGAGATGACTGGGTGGATCAAATCACGATCGTGGGCAGACTGCCACAAGTTCATCAATGAGCACGATGACGAGTTGGTGCGTGAAGTGCTCAAATACAACAATTCTGATCTTCTTCAAACAATTGCTACTCAAAGCCAGGTATACAGCGACTCCCTCGTGTTTCTTGCTCTTAGAATGATCCATCGACACCCACCATCCCTCAAGGCTACCCAGGAACAAGGCTACACGCCTCTTCAGCTTGCTGAGCACCCCCAATTCAATGCGTGCATAGAGATCCAAAACGTCCTCCGGCTCACCCCCGCCTACATCTCCTCCACCCCCTTCCCCACCCTCCTCCGACAACACCTCCCCAAGCAGTTCGTCGACTCGTCAATCTTCGGCACCTACAACACCGCTTGCACGTTCATCAAGCACATGAAGTACGACAAGGCTGAGCTGGTCGAGGTGGAGGACGTGCTGAAGAAACCGACTCGCAAGTGCGACGTTTGCAAGACCACCACGACGAAAGCGTGCGCACGGTGCAAAACCAGCTACTTCTGCAGCGCCGAGTGCCAGAAGATTGCTTGGAAGAAGCACAAGAAGGTTTGCAAGGCACCGACAAACCCGCCAGCGAGTGAGGCAAAATTGCGAATCCTCCATGAGGGCATGCTCCTCCTCAACCGCTGCATCCAGGAGCCTGGAGCTGGAGACGGACCCACAAGTGTGGTATTAGATTTCTTGAGAGACTGCGGAGTGCCGAAAATAAAATGACTCTACGGCGGTAAGCCAATCGAGGAAGGTCACACGTTGTCGGTTTAGAGACGGCGAGGGGATGGGCAGATGAAAGACAACAGAGAGGAAGAAGAAAAAAGATGAGACAGCAGATTTCTTAAAATAATGACCAATAATAAGACAGCAGCTCTACGTGTCAAAAACGTTATTTTCATTTTGAAGTGTTAAACTCGCCTTCTCCATGCCCATTTCAACGCATTTTGTTACAATGTCTAAACCTCCTCCTCTGTCCCTTTCCCTAATCAACTGAGCGACGAAAGCGCCGCAAAAAGTGTCCCCGGCTCCGCTCGTGTTGACAATGTCGGAAGCAGCAATTTTGTTCGTGACATAGTGTCTTTTTCTGCAACTTGTCACAACAACAACGCCATTTTCTCCACACGTACACACCACAGTAGTTGTTTTTGGTGAGTGAGATTTTTCCAATAGCGCATTCGCGGCTTCAACAATAATGCTGAGGGTGAATATATTGTCAGCATCGTTCACCCCTGCCATGTTCGCCATGGTCAGCAACTCAATCTCGCTGGGAAAAATGAAATCAATTTTTCTTCGCGACCACAGATTCTCGAATTTCGCCGCCTTCTCCACGCTCGTTGGTTCAAAGCAAACAATGATATCACTATCGTCGCAATCTTCTAGAACGCTTTCGACAAGTTCCACGCTGCAATTTCCGTCAAAAACCAAAACTTTAGCATTTTCAACTGCAACCTTTGGCGGTCTCGAGATGCCAGCGTCAAATACACTCATGTCAGCCACAGCGTAGAGCAAGTCCCCGTCGTGCTTCATAAACGCGCTGTATTTGGCAGTATTCTCCCCCTCAACCATGTGGCATTTGGTCCTAACTCCGGCGTTTTCCAATTGCGCCAATATTTCAGTGTTTGCCGAGTCGCCGCCGAGCGCGGTGTAAAAGGAGACGACCCCCGGCTGCCCGGCGAGGGTTTTAGCGGCAGCCTCCGCGACGTTGCGTCCCACGCCACCGTGAGTTTCTATTGTTTTGCCGACTGTCGAGGTATTCGTGATGATTGCGGTGGAGGAAGTCATTGAAGAAATTGAGTCGACGACTGTTCCGCCAAGGACGATGATATCGCTGTGAATGTGGCTGCTGCCGTCGCTGTCGTGACAATTTTCCAACCTCCCAAGTGCCTCCAAAATCTCAATTCCAACGTCAAGGTTGTTTTGAACCAACTCTATGTTCGTTTCCAGAGTCGATCCGCCACTGTGGTTGTTGGAAAGAGTTAGTGTTTCGCGGTTATTATTAATCAAGTCAACGAGCCTCGACCAGAGCGCTTTAACAGCGCCCTCAACCTCGGATAATGATCGCACTCACCTCAAATTCTTGACCATTTCCAACACGAAGGGTGTGATCGCCTTCCCGGTAATGTTTTGATCCGCTGCTGCTTGTAGAGCTTGGTTGATGAAGACTTCAGTTTCGTCTTTACGCTTACCCCGATTCGCCTTCAACTCCGGCTCCGGCTTTGGCACCGCGCAGACTAGCCCCCCCCCCTCGTTGAGCAACCGCGAGTTGAAGAAGAACGTGCTCGCGACGTCCTTGGCGTTTTTCCAAACGATCGGAGATTTTATGGATTCGTCGAACTCTGAGTAGAACCTAGGGAAGTATACGGTTTTGTAAGCTCCAACAGTCACTCCTAACGTTTCTAAATTTTCGAGAGTGTTTGGGATATCTAGGATCGACTTCACCCCACTGGAAATTATTATGATGGGGTGGGGATTTTTGGCAAGTTGGAAAAGATCAGCGCTCACGTCATTTATTCTCGAGGAGGGGGAGAGGTCCCGGTGAACACCTCCCAAACCTCCCGTGACGAACATTTTGATTTGCAACAGCGACGCAATGTAAGATGTCGATGCAACCGTTGTGCCCCCCCAAAGGGTTGGATCGGCAGAGGAGAGAGAGAGAACGCGACCGAGGAGGGAGGTCGTTGCCTTCTGGGGAGGAGTAGAAGGCTGGTTCTTGGGAGAAAGGCATATTTGCTCAAGTTCGAATGGAGTGAGACCCACCTTAACTTTGCCATTGTTCAGAGCAATGGTTGCCGGGACAATATTGTTAGCTCTGCACTTGGATGCGAGAGACTTGGCCAGGTCTAGGTTTTGGGGATAAGGGAGGCCGTGAGTGAGGATGGTTGATTCAAATGCAATGATGGGGAGGGATTTCGAGAGGGCGTTCTTTACGGACGGGTGAAGCGAAAAGAGGCTGTTCTGGAGGGAGAGGGGGCGCTGCATGTTATGTTGGTAATTTAGGTCGGTTTTGGCGATTCACAACTCCCGCTGGAATGTGAGGCTGTTCTGGAGAGAGGGGGCTGTTGGTAATTTAGGTCGGTTTTGGCGAGTCACACCTCTCCCGCTGGAATGTAGGCTCCCAATTTATACCTGTCCAGATAATACTCCCCTACCTCCAGCAGCCCAGGAATCCATCCACGTATATTTATAATAAAAATGCGCCAAATCATACGAAGCTTAAGTCGAACGATTCGCAGTTTCTCCTCAATGGTAACTTTCCCCCCTCCCCCAATTCCACCTCCCAACACTATAGGGGTTATTGCTGCCGTGTCCCCTCCTCCCCACAACATTTTTGCAAATAATAATAATGAAATTCCCTGGGAGGGTCTTTGTCCGATTGATAGGAAGTGGTTCAAACTCTGCGTAAAAAATTCCAGTCTCGTAATGGGTCGCAAGACTTGGATTGAAACTCAAACGACAATGATGCCCGGCGGGGGGGTTCCAAATTGCTTTTCTTTCGTCATCACATCCAACCCCTCTCTCCTCAAAACCCCGCCAACTGTTTCCTGCGCCTTCACCTCTTCCTACGAGGAAGCGGTAAAGTCCGCATGCAAACTCGACAATCCTGTCTGGGTCGTTGGGGGGTTGCTTCCGTATGAGTTAGCCCTCCAGGACAAACGGACCAGCACCGTTGTTCTCACAACAGTTTTTTGCACACCAAGCTTAGAAAATGAAATAGCCAGCATTAGTCGGTTCCCAAAGCTCGATCTCTCCAAGTTCTCGACAACTAACCCTTCCACAACCTGGCAAGAACCCTCGGGGATTGTTTGTGAGCTTAATGTTCACTCTGCACTTAGATAAATTTTAGATATGTAACTACCCTTCTTTTAGATTTCTTAATTAAAACACCCCCCCCTCATCTCCGTCCCCGCCAGCCTCGTCATCCGTGTCGTCGTTGTTGTCCGCATATTGCTGCATGTCATATTCTCCGATTGAGCTCGCTCTGGCCTTCTCGCCATCTTCTCCCCCTCCCCCTTCCCCTTCCCCTTCCCCATCACCGTCTCCCTCTCCCCCCTCCTCTACATCCTTTCCGTCTCGCTTCCTCTTCAGGGCATTTTGTCCCTGCCTTCGGTCGCTGACGGCGCCCACCCCGCTCTTGTGCCTCTTTCGCCATTCGTACTGCTCGTTTCCACCCTCAAAGGCGCACAAATTCGACCCGCCAACAAGATCTTCGTACTCGATCAAGGAAACGTTGCCGTCGAACTCGCTGCCATCGCCCGCGTACTGCGCCGAGCGGCGAAGAAGGTGCCAAACGAATTCGAAACGAATTCGAATTGAGTGGAATAATGTTAGTTCTAGTAGTGGCTCGTACGATCGTCTTCCTCAAGGCTCGCTCGCTTCGCTCGCTCACCTGCAGCTTGTACTTGTTGCTCCCTTTCAAAAGTTGAAGCTTGGAGTGGAGATGGTTCGAACGGAAGTCGGTGGTGGACAGGTATGAGAATTGCTTGTTCGTCAACTTGTTGTACTTTTTCATCCCCGTTGATGAATTGAAGCCACTCTCTTCAGCCTTTCCAAGCAAATACAAGTTGTCCTTGATCACCTCCGCATTCCCATAACCCTTCTCTTCGCTAGCATCAACTATGCTAGTGCCAGTCGCCTCGCTCCGCTCAAACTTGCTCCTCGTCGTTATCGCAAGCTCAACAGCCATCGCCCTCTTCACGTGCAAAGCCTTTTTGTTGTAGAGCTTCTGCTGCTCCTTTGGCATTGATGCGTTGCTGGTAGTGGGGATTCCGGCAAGGGTGATCTCTTCATTGTCATTCGACTCGGTGATCACAATTGGTGGGTAAACATTATCTATACCTTCGAGGACCTGCGACTGCTGATATAGCAGGTCTTGGTGACGGCGCTCCTGCTGCTTGTTCTGCGCACCGACTTTCGTCGATTTGCCCTTGGATGATTTAGATTCCGCTATGGATGAGGGGTCTCGTTGGAACCCGTGATTCCCTATATGTCTCTGATTGAAAGAGGTTTCTTCACAACTTTTCCGAAGGAAGTTTCGAGAGGTTGACCCAGTTGTGTTCTTGCGTGAGCCAGCCATCCTCTTAAGTGCCTTAAGGGTGTGTACTGATTATATGATATGATATGATATATAGTTAGTTAGTTAGTTAGTTAGTTAACTCTACCGAAAACCACACAAATTTTTGCCCCCCCACACACACACACACACACACACACACACACACACACACACTCACACCTGGGTATCGGCCAGGTTGCATATGGAGAAGACACGGCCCCACCTATCACACCATCTTCTAGACAACAGCAAACCATCATTTTTGTTTGGTTCCACTCCCCCAAAGGAGGGCACGGAGGCAGCAGCTGCATCTTTGTCGTGCAAGAAGTTTGCAGCCCGATCTGCAGTTCTTGCGACTGACGGTTTCATAGTTTATGACATTCAAGATGAGGCGGGTCGTACAAACATTCCGCGAGTGTTTCCGTTCCGCCGGACTCTCGATCCCTCCACCTATGGCAAGAACTTCCCTATCCATTCTGGGAAGGAGTGCGTGATTTACAAGTGTGTTGTGAACGATACTGCCGAGAACTTCACCTCCTGGCTAGACCAGGCGACAACAAACGGACACAACTCGTTCGTTTTGGTCGGTGGTGCGAGTTCGAAGAACGCGGTGAATTTATCGATGAAGGATGCTGCAGAAATCGTCAACAGGTACGTCTGTCCGCTCAACTCAACTGTCAACTGTCAACTGTCAACTGTCAACTGTCAACTGTCAACTGTCAACTGTCAACTTACTATCCTTTACTTTCATTCGCAGCAACCCACTTACCGAATTCGGCTCTGTTGCCATTGCTGAGCGCCACATAAAGAAGAATAACGAGCATTTGAACATGATGCGCAAGCAGAACTACGGCGCAAAGTTCTTCATAACGCAGGGAATCTTCGACCCCGCACCAATTATCAAGCTGATCAGCGACTACGGGGAGTTGTGCAAGCAGCTCGACGTGACGCCGAAGAAGGTCATCTTGACGTTTGCGCCCTGCGGGCGGGAAAAAACAATGCAGTTCATTAAGTGGTTGGGGATGACGGTTCCTGCCGAAGTTGAAGAGCGCATATTTTCAAAAAAGGGTACTGGCTTGAAGGAAGGCGAGCGTGATCTTGGGCCCGTGAAGGAATCTTGTGCAATTCTTGCGGAGGTTTTGCGGGAAGTTTTGGACGGAATTCGGGGCACGAATGTAACGTTGGGCATCAATGTGGAAAGCCTTTCGATTTTCAGGGAAGAGATTGACGCGGCGCACACTTTGTTTTCGAAGTTGCAGGAGGTGAGCAGCAGCAGCGAAGCGTTTCGAAGCGATGCACTAAACTAAACTAAACTAAACCACGACCACCTCTCTCAACAGATGGTGCTAAACGATGCCGGCCAGCCTTGGGCTATTAGGTGGTACGTCATTCCCAAGACGGTTGGCGACGGGGGAGTGGCGCAGAGGAAGAGAGGCTATAGCGAGGAGGAGCCCCACTGGAGCGTGTACGATGACGTGGTTGTTTTGGACAGGAAGAATGATGAGTACAACAAGTGGTGGTGGAATTTGGCAGCGGGGGTGGGTGGAATCGTGCTTGGGCTAGGTTTGAGTAGGGTGGAGTGGGCGAAGTTTCACGAAATTCAAAAGCGGTAAAATCTCGAATCAAAAGCCCTTCTATTTTAGAAATTATTCGAATCTTCATCCTCCTCGGCAATGTCCCCGTATCGCCAAATTCCATCCCTGCTCCTCTTGGCCTTCTCCTCGCTAACGCTCATCGACTCGACAAGCGAAGCTAGCTCCGAGCTCTCCCTCAGTACGACATTTTTCTCGTCAACAATTTTCCCCCACTTATTTTTCTTCACCTTGGGAACGAATCCGAGGCAGGCGCTGACCAGAGCCTCATTCACGGTTGAAATCCCGTCGCTATTGTAGAGGATGCACAACAAACCATCGTCGGACGATCCGCAGATTTTGATCTCGGTCTTACCAATAACCAACGGGGTGGCCTCCGCGGCCTCGCTGGAACGGACCGAAACGCCCTGGAGGACAAATTTCTTTGCTGCGAACGGATACTTTTTTAAAACCGTCAGTTCGCCGGCAAGGGGTTTAAGGGATTTCGTGGAGGTGGTGATGGTGGCGCCGGTGTCGGGCAGGAAAACTGTTGCTGTGGTGGAGTTTGCTTCAACGCGTTCGGAGACCTTTCCGCGCTGTCCATCGTGGAGAACGAAAGCGTTCTGCGCCGAGTGAAGCCAAAAATAATGAGAATAACATTAGTTTAGTAGTGGCTCGTATAATAATTTGTTTCTCAA
>BRYC01000670.1:962-16249 GCA_030267985.1 Parmales sp. scaly parma | reverse complement strand
TCCTCGCTCACCTTGCGCAACCAATTGGGATTGGTGCTCGCCCCCACTCCTCCATTGAACTGCTGCAAACCCATCTTGATGTCTGCCAGGGCCTTGCAAAAGCCGTCGCTGCTCACCAGCTGGGCGTAAAATGTGCTGCCGGTGACCTCCGTGATCCTCACGGTTTGCTTCTCATCAGTTCCAGCACCTGCTGCCTCCTCCTCCTGCGCCTTCTCCACCGAAGCCTCCGCCGCCAATTCAGCGGCAATGCGGCTGTTCTCCTCGTAGTTGGCCCAAAGGTTCATCCCCAACCCCTTACCCTCCAATTCACTCGCAATCAGCTCCTTGTAGTACGGGGTGGCGTCCTCGACGTCTCCGCGCTCTCTGAACCACTCGTCAATGCTTCCCAGCCCCGCCTTGACAACGGCGGCAGCAAAATTGACGTCCTTGACGTAAATTCCACCGACGAACATTCCCTTCTGGTTGCACACTGCGCCGAGAGAAGCGAAGCGAGGCGAGGCGCATTTTTAACGAAGCACGAGAGTAAGAGTGGTAATTTTGTTGGCACTATGTCACAAGGCTCGCTCGCTTCGCTCGCTCACCTTCAGCTCCACCATTCGCGTGAATGAAATCGATCTCAATCTCCCTCTGGTTCAACATCTTTCTAGCGAACAGCTTGCCCTCTTCCGCGAACTGCATTTTTTGGAATTGAGTGGAATATTTAATAGAATGTTAGTTGTGCTTAAGTGGATGGAATGAATGAATATGTGTACCGCTTGGCTCGCTCACCTGCTCCCCGCGCATGGGGGTGCGGATGCCGACCAGGCTCAGGGTGACGTTCAAGATCTCGGCGCCCCCCTTTCCTTTCTCCCCGGGTACGATCAACCTGACCTTGAACCTCGTTGGGCCGAAGACGTTTTCGACCACCCCCTTGATTCTTTTCAAGCGCCGGGATGAGCGCTGCACGAAGGAAGAGTACGACTTTGCCTTGCTGGGCTCCTCCAAATTCGTAATCTTGAGCTCGGGGGAGATGTATTCCTTCTTGCTGAAGACGCCAGTTTTGCTTTTCTGAGTTTCGGCCTCGGCATTGACGAGGGCTTGGTAGTGGGAAGATTTATCGTCGCCTCGGGGGATGAGGACCTTCGCGTAGCCAAGAGCCACAAGATGCTGCGCCGAGCGAACGGAATAAAAATATGTTATGTTAGTTTCGCCCATTTCGCGAGATCCATTCCGAGTATGCTGCTCGCTCACCTCCCCAACGTCAACAGATTTGGCGCGCGCATTCTTCTGGTAATTTACCGTGGCAAACTCCTTCGTGGACGCGGGGCCGTTCGGTCCAGCCTCGAAGGTCTTCGTGTAGTCGACCCGGACCGATACGCCCTTTCCAACGATTAGCTTGCGGAGGGTTTCGCGGCACTCGTAGCCGTAAGGTTCAGAGTCTCCGCCGTTGGGTCCACCAAAACTCACTCGGGGGGCACGAATGGAGGAGAGCGTAACTCGGCGCTCAAACTTGTCGTTAACGAGCACGACAATGGTATCGCCCGTGACAGCCTCAACGCAAATACCGTTGAACGACGACGACGCCGTTCCAGAGGAAGAACTACCGTTGGACCGGATTCCGGGGGGGGCCGGCGGTAAACTCGCCGACGAGCTCGGGGCAGGCTTGAACATTCCAATCTGCTGCTTCCTCGCATTGCCCTCCGCGGTCCTCAGGTCGGAGCCCCACTCGGACCCGTCCCCGGTCACGGCGTTCTGGCAGAGCCTTAAGGACCACTCGGCGAGCGGGCACAAGCCCATGGAGAGAATTATTTTCGACAGGTCTCCCTTGCTCTCGTGCTTCAGCGCAACGAGCGCGCTTGTCCTGTGTTGTGAGTGATTGAGTGATTGAGTGAGTGATTGAGGGAGTGATTGAGTGATTGAGTGAGTGATTGAGTGATTGAGCGAGTGTGGAGTGTGTTGTTTTGGATTGAAACCCAAGTCACAAAATATTACTCACCTCTCGTGACCGTCGCCGGACGACCCGCCCTCGTCAACGCCAATCACGCACTCCAGCACCCTGTTCAAAATCCTCCTCTCGAGAAAGTTCTTGCCTCCCTGCGACACAGGACTGAGAACCCCAGTGTCAGCGTCGCGCTTTGCCGGCTTGCAGCCACCCAGCATTCCGGTGAAGGTGGCGTAGAGGCACGGAGAAGAGGGAGGACCAACAACGAGGAGCTTGTACCGGGTGGGATCGAAAATGTGTTCCACGAGGACTTGTAGCGGGGCAGAGGAGGCCAGCAATGACAAAGGACAGGCGGGACTGGGAGAAATTAATTTCGGCCTCACAAAATCCATGCCAGCCCCAGGAGTAGGGGGTGGGGGAGGGGCATCCTCGCCGCACTGCGATAATTGAATTTGATTGGAAATTTAGATTAGAAATAGATTTGATGTGAATGAGTGTTTTCGCTGTTCTCTTCTCACCTGGATACCACTACTAACAAGTAAACTCTTCTCGTAAGGAGAAATGAGCTCGTGGTTCACAGTCCGGAGCTTTTCGATATTCTTTACAGTTGTGAATCCCTTCTCAACAGTGAGGAGGTTGACGTCCACAGGCGTACCGTTGACTTGAACTTGGATGTTGCCAAATGCACGGCCGCCACCACCCTCAGTAGCGGATTTGGTCACGTGAAACTTTACCATTTGGCCAACGATAAGCTCGCGAAGGAACTCGCGGGATGCGTCCGCGCCAGCCTCGGAGGGAAGGCGTGGCGCGACAAGGTTAGAGAGGGAAAATAAAGACTCAGAAGGGAGGGAGGAAACATCGAGGGGCTGCTCAACTTGAGAGATGAGGGTGCATGTGTCGCCGGATTGCACAGACTTTACAATTGCAAATCCGTTCTGGGGCAACGAGGCTAGAGGTGCTCTTGCGGACATTTGCATGAGGGAGGAATATGAGGGAGGGAATGGCAAATAATTCTACGGCTGAAATACTTCTGCTTGTTGAAGGTTTTCCATTGTACCAATTAAACATTGTTGGTGATGATTAAGGCCTGCTTACCGAGACAACCGAGACAAATGTCATTGATGATTGTCAACCAAATATCTCTGTTCAGCAGCACACCCATCGAAATCACCAAAGTTTCTAAACAAACCTATTGGGAGAAGGAGAATGAGCTTGCTACGCTGAAAGCCGACGTTCGCGAGCATATTTCCAGCCGTGATTACACGTCTGCTCTTTCGACTGCACAAAACGCTTTAGATTTGAGCATCAAGCACTTCAAACTGAACCATCCTGTCACTGGCTCGTGCCATTCTGACCTTGCGTTGGTAAACAAGGAGCTGGGGAATTACGATCTATCCCGAGAGCTCTATAGTAAGGCTGGGGAAATTTACGAATCTACTGTCGGAAAGGAACACCCCAGTTACGCGACAATGATCAACAATCTTGGGCAGTCGTTCAAAGGTGAGTGTGCGAAGCTGCGAAGCTGCGAAGCTGCGAACGAGCCTCCCATCCCATACACACACGAAGTTTTTGAGGTGTGGAATTACATTGGTTGTGGAGGGGAGATCCGCTCGGCTGAATGGACATCAGCTCCCTCTAGCCCCACGCCACGCGCACGCCATGCCACACCATGTCGTCCCCCCCCCCCCCTCCCCCCCCCACTACTAATCTACACTACCGGGCGCGCAGCTCAAGCAAACTCTTCTGAAACGCGAGGAATGGACAGGATGGTATTCCTGGACAAGGCGGAGGAGTGCTTCGTCGAGAGCAACACGATTCGAGAGGAGAACTTGGGAGAAAACCACGCGGACAGTTTGATTTCGTTGGGGGCGGTTGGGGGGGTGCAGATGGCGAAAAAGAACTGGAAGGCAGCGGAGAAGACGCTCAGGACTGTGCACAAGAGGAGCAAGGGGGTCGGCGGGGGAGCGCTGGCATCGGCGGAGCACAACTTAGGGGTGTGCTTGAAAAAGCACGGATGTGAGGGTGGGGGGGGGGTGGACAAGGAGGGGAAACTGGTCGAGGCGAGGGGCCTGTACTTGAAGGCGTTGGAGTGGAGGGTGAAGGAAGTTGGTGAGGCGGGGACGGCGACGCTCATGACAATGACAAGCATCGCGGAGTTGGATTATGAACTGTACGGAGAGAAGAGGGCGGTGGTATGGTGGGAGCGGATAGAGAAGGCGTTGGGAGTTGAGGGTGGGAGTGGGAGTGTATAGAATATAAACTAGTTGCGAACTACAATACTACGAAAACAAATCGTTAATCAAGTCGAGGTTGCTTGGGCCGCTTGAGCCTTTGTTCTTGCTTTTGTTTGTGTGTTTGGTATTGTTCTCCCTCCCCTCTTTTTCTACTGCCTGATTCGAATTCCCAAACTCCCCCAACCTTGCCTTCGCGTCTATCCTCCTCTCTGCTTCACTTTTGTGATTTGAGGGGGGGGGCGGAGGCCGCTCCGCAAGTTCTTTCCTCCTCAATGTTTCCCCTTCCTGTACTCTGAACTTTTCAGCATTTTCAAACTTTTCAACTACGCACTCAACTGCCTCCCGAACAACCTCCACGAGTTCAAAAACAAGCGGCTCGCCCACCCGTTCGTGCCACTCCTCGTCCACCCACTTTCTAGTTATTGTTGTCACCTCGGCTAACAACTCCTCGCTCAATCCGCCCCCCACCAAGCTTAAAACGGGAGGTTCAAACGGATAGAGCGAGTTTTCGTTCCAGAACTCGACTGTGAGTTGAGGAGGGGATGTTCCGGAGAGTGTTTCGCTCGGCTCGTAGCTCTCAATGGGGAGAGCGAAATTGTGACCATTCTCGAATAATTCGTCCCCGTAGATAGCCTTCAAAACGTCCAGCTCCTCCTCCCTAGCAGAAGCAAGGGTGGAGGAGTTGCTTGGTGCAGCACACACCTCTTTGTTGGCAAGTTTCGCGAAAAAGAGCGTCCGAATTGCTTCTATCTTCGTTTTCGACGTCGATGTCGAGGCAACAGAATATCCCCTCTCCACGAGGAAGCTGTCAGTTGAAGACAGAGCTCGACGATTCTCTTCCTCCTCCTCCCACTTCCATTTCTTGGTTTTTGGTGCAGCGGCTGTCGATGTCGATGTCGTTGTCGATGTCGTCGTGATAGCTGCAAAATTTATTCCGCTCAGCTGATCCAGAGCCGCATCCAACCCGCTCCCGCCATCTCCTAGCGCGGCCATTCGCTCGCGCATTCGCACCTCGTCGCTCTTCTCCGATTCTGCCAGCGCGTCGAAAAACTTCTCCTTGTTGACGGCTTTTTGACGGATCCGCTCGGCGTCGACCCACTTCTTCTGCTCCGCGTCGTAATCCCAATTCGCAAGAAGCTTGCTCTTCTCCAGCCTCTTTATGATGTCACGGTTCTTGTTGCACTTGCGAAAACGACACAGTTTCTGGTTTTTGAAGCCGACGGTCCCAACGTCCATGCCCACAAGTTCTTTCTTCAAATTGGCGTGGGTGGTAAATACAATTTTGCACGATGCCATTTTCGAGCCACTAATGCTGTTGTTTTTCACCAGCTGGCACATGTCCTCGAGGGTTTCTGAAGCGGAAGGGAAGCGGAAGGGAAGCGGAAGCAAGCGGAAGCGAATTGGTTAGGGTTGTGGCCCCCAGCTATATTTTCCGCTCGCTCGGTCACGTCGCTCACCTTCAGATATGTCGTCAATCGTATTGGAGGCACCAAGTCGCAAATAAACATGGGCTGATGACACGTCTTCAACGTGGAACCAAATGTCGGAAGCTACCCCAGTTCGGATGAGCTGCTCATTCTCAAATTTTTCCGCGCCCATATAGCAAAGAAATGGGGGGTGGGGTGGAGAGGCCCGGATTGCGCTGTAAGTGAACACCATCGCACTATATCGCACTAATATTTTCACCAGACCACAATAACCTGAGAGCCCTGCCTCGGGGAAGAAGCAGGGGAAGAGGATTATAATGGGAACAGATATTATAGCGCTCAACAAGAATATCAATCAAACTACTGTTCTAACAGCCCCCTATATAGGGAGCAGTAAGGCAGAACTGACGGTGGGAACAAACACGAGCAAATTGTATAATAAGCTAAAGTCCCATATGTTTAATTCAGATGGGCAACCCGAAACGATTTTGAGACCCTCATAGATCTCCGCATCCCTTAAGTTAAATTCAATGGAAACTGTCGCTCCTCAAAGCTATAGTCAGATGAATCACCCTCAAGCCCTAAAAAAAATCAGTTCGTGCGACACCACGAGCACGAGCCACCTAAACTTCAGACTTTTCAATGGTGACCCCTTACTTTGAGGCCCCACCCCGGACACTATGCTACCTCCCGTTACCAAAAATCACCGAGGTTGCGACCCAACTACTTGGAACAGCCCCTGTGTGCCGCACGAACCGGGTTGAAGCATTATTCCGATTCCTCGATATACCGCTCACCCACAAACAATTTAATGATCACTGTACGCAAAGATTAGAGAAACTGGGGGGGAATTTCGCTTTCAAAACATTGCCGTTTACTTATAATAACTTATAGTAGCTATCTAATACATCGCCGTTTGCAACTATCAACACCCTCACGCCTTCCCCGCTCTCGTTGTGGTAAACACCTGTGAAGCTGTCGCGTTTTTGGTGACTCGTCAACATAAACCAAATCAGCTCCCCCATCCAGTCGACTCTTCATCTTACTCTTCCGCCCCCCGCCCTCCTCCTGCGCGACTTTCCTTCGCATCGGAGATTTCTGAGATTTCTCATGCTGCCACTTGACAAGGCCTTGGCCTTATAACGCTCGAGATGGAGGAGGACAACTGAGTCATGAGGGTGGAGTTTGAAGCATTGATATTTCGCACAGGCGTTGTCCCTGATGTTGGTGAGGGTGCGGTAAAGGCAGTCCCTTCTTCTGCAAGCTCACCAGGGTGTAGTCGGCCATCAGGGTGTGTGTGAGGAAGGGACATTTTGGAATTTTCACCATTTGCTTCAACCCGGTTCGTGCGGTACAGGCCTGGGTAGGTAGGTGTGCTGGATCGTTTTGAGGCTTGGTGAGCAGCAGAAGGGTCGTGAGTGGATCTGGTGGGGCCTCAAAGTTTTTGTTTTTAAATTTGCCAAGTGGCGTGGGAGAAAGGGGGAGGGTGCTGGGTTGCCAATAACTATACGGCGGGACCCTATACGTTTGAGTGAGCCGGCGGGACGATTATTTTAAGATTAAATGAGGAAGGGGGACTGTTCTAGCTGAATTTTTGTTTTACATTGCTTTTTTCCGGGTTGCCCATCTGAATTTAAATATTGCTCCACCACAATTTTAGTATCTTCCCTTTTGCTTTTTATCCACCCAACATGAACTCATCCTCGTCGCAGAGACGAAATGCTCGCATGCGACGCGAGTACCTTTATACTCGAGACATTGCATCACGCTCAGCCGACTCCCAACTCACAGCAGCTAAAGAATCCTTGAAAAGAACCCTCACACAACAAGCAACATCCTCTTCCAACAAGAAAATAGCTTCTGAGATCCGCTCTGACTACGATGAGGCCAACAACGATTTGGCCCTCGATGACGACATCACCGGTTCCAAAACAGCACTTATAGACGATGAGTACGCTCTGTGCGGGCTCCTTCCGCCCAAAGTTTGTGTGACAACTTCTCGCTCCCCCTCCAGTAGATTAAAGCAGTTTGCGAAGGAGTTAAATCTAGTGATTCCCAATGCGAAGCGAATAAATCGCGGTGGAACGACTGTGAAGGATCTCGTCGATGCCTGCAAAAGAAGCGAGTTCACCGACATGGTTCTCGTTCAAGAAACACGAGGAGAGCCCGACGGGCTTGTTGTTTGCCATTTGCCAAACGGCCCGACCGCGTTTTTCTCCCTTTCGGGAAGCGTCATGAGGCACGATATTGAGGGCGGGGTTGGTAGCATGAGCGAGGCCATTCCGCACATCATTACCGAGGGATTTGAGAGCGACTTGGGGAAGCGGACAGCGACGGTTTTAAAGTGCCTGTTCCCGAGCGGAAGCAAGGAAGACACGAAGCGGGTGATTACTTTCCGGAACGAGGGGGATTTCATTAGCTTTCGGCATCACACCTGGAGCAAGCTGAAGAGGGACGAGGTGAAGCTGAAGGAGGTGGGGCCGAGGTTCGAGATGCGGCTGTACAACTTGAGATTGGGCACGCTGGACCAGAAGGACGCGGAGACTGAATTTGTCCTAAGGCCTTACCAGAACACGGCGAACAAGAGGAAGAAGTTGTAAAAGAGCTGATTTATTCATCTTAAGCTAAATCTAGATCTAAATCTAAATCTAAATCTAAACGAAGTCGAATCATAGGAGAGAAGTTGATAATTTACATGATAACTTGTGTTTTTTCCATGATTTTCGTTGGCAATTAACTGAGCAATAGGCGATAGCTTGGCAGCGGGAGCATTTTTTAAGGGAGGGGAGAGATTTGGAAATCGTGATTGCGCAGCCTGGGCCTGGGCATTTCGACAAATTTTGCTGTGAATTCAGATACATCAGTATTTCGGCTATGTGCTTGCGAGGGGGCTGGCCGTCGATGCAACCACCAAGCTGAATGATGTCTATAGGGCGATGACCGTCTTCGTCAGTGGCGAGAAGTGCAATGGAATGAGCTGGTCAAGATCTTGACAACCTCTAAACTATCGGACGCTCCAGCTGCTACGTGGAGAGGGAGGAATTGCTCGCCGTTTGCAGTACTTAGGAGATTTCGTTCGAGTGGGTCCTCTCGTTGCTTCTCTAGAATTGCTTGGACAGTTGAAACAGGAGCATCAACCCAAACCGCCTTGTGGAGGATGGTGGTCGTGTGGAGGAAGAATAGACAGTGGGTTGGAGTGATCCCGGCGGGACACCCAATGCCTTGTTGTCCAAAAGTTGAGATGGGGTTCAGGTCGGGAAGGAGCTCCTCGAACTTTGCTCACTCCTTCTTCTCGAACACCTCAGCAGCAAGCAGCATGTGTTGCTCAGCTTCGTGGAGGCCCATCACACTTGATTTTCTTGGATTTATAGGTTTTGTTTATTCCCTTCCACCCAAGCCACCCAGACACCTTTCGATTTGGTCTCTTGGTAGCCAACCACTTTAAAAGAAAGATTTTAAATCCGAGCAAATAATATTTTGGCAACAAAAATTATTGCGCGACATAAGTATAGTGAACCACCATGAAATTCACCCTCGCGCCTGCCCTGCTCCTGGCATCAACCCAAGCAGCCAACATGAATATGAATGGAGACTACACTTTTTCAAAGACAGATGGAACTGAGTTTTCCAATTATAATACGGACTTTATTTCGAAGGGTTACGAGTTTTTCGATGTTTATGCAGGAGATATTACCACTCAGTACTCACAAACGTTTTGGACGTGGACAGGAGACGTTCCCCTCCCCCAGAACATTCGTGACCGCTACAGCAACTCCTCAATTGCAATTGTTGGCTACGAGGTGGATCAGGTTATCAGGGGCAAAACCTCAGATGAGGACGTGTCGGTCCCAATCACCCATGCATACAATCACCACTACATGGCCTACGTGTATGGACAGGACTCCAAATCTATCGATGTTTCTTGCGCGCCCAACGAGCACATGTGGGGTTTCAGGTGAGCGACCAAACTCTGAAAAAATGCACCTCGCTACCTCACTGAACTAACCCGTAAAAATTCACCTCGCTTTCGCTCGGTGCATATTTAGGTCGGACGGCACTTGTCCTTCTTACCAAAAGTACAAGGACGACGATCCCAACACCAACCCAATCCCGGTCATGCACTTCTTCTCGGAGGGCAACGGTGGAGAATTCAGAAAGAGCTACCACGGCTATCCTGCTGGCACAGCCCAGATCATAAATAAACCTGATAACTTCAATGCAATTCCGATGCAGATCGACACTTGGAACCGTGACTTCGACGACGATCTCTTCCACCTCGGCCCTCTGCCGAAGATCCACGGTGGGCCCCAGAATCCTGATGATTTGATCAGCAGCCCGCTTACGGAGTGTCCTTGCTCGGACAGGTTGTTCAAGGAGGTGAACAAGACGTACAGCACGAGGCTTGGAGGAACCTGCGACGGCAGTAAAATGGACGGAGTTGAAGGGGCGTTCGTGCCTGCGGCCGAGGAGTGCTTCAGTGCCGTTGCCACCATGGATGTTGGCGTTGTCTCCTCAACCAATGAAGTGACCTCGTCGACGCTCCCCACGGGGTGCAGGTGAGCGACCGGAAGCGACGAGAACATACATATACGCGAGAAATACCAAACTAACCCACTCGGGCTCCCCATGGGGTGTGCAGCTTCACTCCAAATGTTGCCATCATCGGCGCGGTCGACGTCACCTTCAACGACTACAAGCTCAGCGACTACAAGCTCAGCGACAACGACAACAACGGTGTTGAGTGTGGCGATGTTTCCACCGCGCAAGCAGCGGGGAAAGTAACGAGCGATTCTGGCGTCGAGCTGATGCTCGACCTCAACTCAGACAAAGACCTTGCGACCATCACAATGAGCGGGCCGGGCGACGGGTGGGTTGGGGTTGGGTTTTCTGCCCGTGCCATGGGCGATGAGCCTTACGCAATCATTCTGCATAAGGAGGACGGCGATGAAGAGTTCAAGCTTACGGAGCGCAAGCTCGGCAACCACGAAGCGGGAACCGAGCTTGACTCGAGCCTAAAATTGAAATCGCTGAAGGTAAGTTTCATTCCGTCGCAGCTGGCCGCTCGCCTTGTGACAAAAAAATATATTGCCATTCGACTAACCCACTCTTGCTCTCGTGCTTCGTTAAAAATGTGCCTCGCTTTATTTCGCTCGGCGCAGTACGATGAGCCGAGCAATACAAGGACGGCCGTGTTCACTCGGAGCATGACTGGTTTGACTGACGACCACTACACCTTCCACCTGACCGGAGAGACGAGCATTCCGTTGATCTCGGCCATCGGAAGCTCTCCTGCATTCGGAATTCACAAGTTGCACGACACAACAACCACGATTTCCCTTGAGACGAGTAGATTGGGGGTAAACAACTGCGTCTGCAGTCTGGGAACCTATGGCAGCATTTGCGGCCACGCCGACGAGAACGGAAATCCCGATCCTACTAACTGCAACGCCTTTCCGACTGGGGGTGTTGGCGGAGGTGAGCGAGCGAAGAGAAGCGAAGCGAAGCGAGCGAACCTTGATGAAAACGAGCCAAGCAAACGAAGCGAGCAGCAAACGAAGCGAGCAGCAAACGAAGCGAGCAGCAAACGAAGCGAGCAGCAAACGAAGCGAGCAGCAAACGAAGCGAGCAGCAAACGAAGCGAGCAGCAAACGAAGCGAGCAGCAAACGAAAGCGAGCAGCAAACGAAAGCGACTAGAACCGCAACTATGTAGGTGTTGCTGGCTCGCTTCGCTCACAGCTCGCTTCGCTCGCAAGCCTTGACGAAGACGAGCATACTCGCTACTCGCTACTCGCGGTGAAAACTAACCCACTCAGTTCTTTTGACTCGCCTTCACTCGTTTTGCTCTTGCTTCATTAAAAATGCGCACAATCTCGCTTCGCTCGGCGCAGAAGATGCCGATCCTGTCGTCGGTGTTAGCAATTCTCTCTGCCCGGACGCTCCCACGAGCGACTTGATGGTCACAAACAACCCCACGTGCACTGTCGAGACGTACAGGGGAGGGTTGAGGTGCTGCACCCACGGTAATTTCCTCATCGACGCTGATCAGCCCGATCAGTGGCCAAACCAGACACTTACCTATTCCTTAAAGTTCAGGTATTACTTCCAGGACTACGTGGAGGAAGACAAGAGCACGCGAACGCCCGCCAGTCACAAAGACCTGCCCAGGATCTACTGGCAAACCGAGTCGTTCGCGGGCGAGTACGACATCCCCAAGGGAGTTGAGGATGGCGTGGATGGACAAACTTGGGTGGTTGACACCACCAACCCTAACGGAGGCTACTTCACGTACACGATCAAGTCCGATTTCAAGCTCTTGGATGCGACGGATGGAAGTGCCCCGGAGGAGCTGGTGAAAAATGGGGGCGGCATCAAGTTCGTTTACGCGGGCCCACATTGCCACGCTCCGAACTGCCTCGGCATGGAGCTCATCAATCTCGACACCAACGAGACTTTGTGCAAGATGACCCCTTTCTATGGTCAGGGCGACGGCAAATTTGACGAGATCGGCTTCGAGAGGCTGCCTCCGTGCGTCTACGATGCCGGGAACAGCGAAGACGACAAGGTGCTGGACGCGGCTCCGTTCGTAGGTTTTCACCAAACGTTGAGGACGATCTGCGTTCAGAACAGCACGCACGACCACTTTGGTCAGATGGCGAGCTGGCAGATGCGAGGAACGTACGAAGAAGCGCCAACGATAGAATAGAATAATATAGACAATAACAAGAGTCAGGGGGTTCCAAAATCGATTAAATCAAATTTTGTTGGAGTCGCCAACGTTGGGCTACACCCCATTCATTGCTTGATATGCGAATTTTATCTGGCCCTGCTGGACTCGTGAGATTGGCTTTTTTATCGTCACTTGGTTGTGGAGCTCTTTCATCATTATCAAGCTCTGCGTCGAGTAAAATGTCAGCGTAGTTCTAAATTTGTACGCCCGCTCGCTCACTCGCTCACCTCCACCTCGCGCTCGTTCGCTTTAGACTGCAAAAAGCTTACAAGCTTGTACAGCTGCAGCGCGAGCAACGGGTCTTCCTCCTCCACGTTCTGTACGTCGCTGTAGCTGCGCGAGCAAAATTGAAGCTTTAGTGAAAATTTTGAAACATTTTGCAGGACCCACTCGCTCACCTGATAAAATGAAGCCTCGCGTCGGCAACGCAAATGTGGACGCCCGCATTTCTGAGCCCGCAGCAAAATTCCGTTGCTCCGAGAATCCAGCCTGCGCCTAACCGCGCATTTCTAAACGACCTCTCCGTCGCAGAATTTCTCGCCCTTGCGTTTCTGGCCATATATCCATCCCCCCGTGAACGAATACCCGTTATTGTTCCTTGGTTTTGATTAAGAAAATTGGACCCACTTCGCGTCGACTTGTTGGGATTCCGCTCCAAGCTCAACTCCCCGTACTCAACGAAGAAAAGACCTCTCTCGTCCGAATCCTCCATGGCAAATTGTTGAATTCCAGGCGCCTCAAACAAAGATGTTCCCCTCGCCAAGTCGATCCTTCTCACAAATTTGCTCAACTTCCCCAAATTCTTGCTGTTGCTTACGTTGTGGTTGCGGTCTATCAGTTCAAGCGCTCGCATGAACCCCTTGCAGTCCCCGTCCCGGTCCCCGTCCCCGTCCCCGTCATCAAAAAAAGGTTTGGTTTCAACCTTGCACCGCTTGGAGATGATTCGGTCCTCGGCTTCTCCCAGTGCAACGTCGAGCTCTTTGGAGAAGGTGACGCCCCTTCCTCCCTGTTTTTTGACAACTCCCTTCATCATTGATTTTATTTTGATGTTCTCGTCCACACCGCAAAAAATTACTTCACAGTTGTGAGATGTCGCAATGCTGAGGACCTCTGGATAGCAGTCCACGAAGCTGGGGTGCGCCGGGGTTAGGCTTCAGTTGAGCGAAAAGAAGTATTATCAGCATCATCCCATCCAATGCACGGACGGGCTCACCTGACATCCATGCCTGTGACGAGGGCCATGTCGATCACGATAACTTCAGGAAAGGGGGGCAGATTTTGAGCAATGTTTTGAGGCAAATCAGCCACGTCAACCTCTTCAAACATTGAGTGCACATAAGGACTGAGCTTCTTGGCGTTACCGAAAAACAAATAACCTGAGCGAAGTGTTAGTTGGAAAAAACAAAAAAATGGCACGCACATGTGAAAGCTTCGCTCGCTCACCGTGAAGGCAAATCACCTGAATCATTTCGCCGTTTCTGTTGAGGCACTCGCTCTCCCTTACTCCCCGCTCTACGCTGCTCCTTAAATACAAACCATTGGAGAGGAACTTCACGAACCCTTCTCTCATGTGTGATTGTGCGAAGATGAATACGCACATGCAGCCTCCGACCACAACCGCCGCAACAATTGACACGAAAATGCTGACCAGCACCATAATTGGAATGGGGAGAAAGTCCCACATGGTAGGGCACTTTCGCCAGGGCGCTATGAAGTAGGTGACAAGGAGATCGATTCCGCATTGAATCATAATTGTTGAAAACACGATCTTGGGAAGAAAGGCCACAACGCTCCACTCAGTCGCTATGAGCGGCAGCAGCATCAGCAGAGCAAACACTTGCACCGACCGACCTGTCTGATGCAGCCTGTATCCGAGCGAGGGAGCGGACAGGTTAGGAATGGCGCCCGTTCCGCCAGCGAGCGCGGAGAGCGTAAACCCAATGAAATGACTCTTCATGCACCCCTTCTCGTCGTTCTGGTACCTCCCGCTCCCGCTTCCACTCCCATACTTGTCTTTGCAGTCATTTGCGACCCGCACCAACGTCTCGTTGTGAAGATTGCACCTTATTGCAAAGAGAAATGCAAAAGAAAGAATTTCCTTGCCGGCACCGAAGACGAGCAGCCAGTTGATGTCGTCGAGGGTGAACCAGTAGCCGAACGGGTAGGGGGGGGCGTATGACGTTGACGTTGACGTTGACGTTGACGTTGACGTGCTATTGGCAAATCTGTACGAGAACTCCTCCGAAGCCCAAAAAAATCCACGATCTTTCGCTAAATCCATCCCATCAGCAGAAATCGCAACGAACAAATAAGCCATCGATGTCATGAACAAAATGCTCCCGGGTAGGATATATGGGCTCCTCCCTTGCAGACTGTAAATGAATAGTCCGGCGATTACGCTCGGCAAAAAGTGAAGCAACACTTTTTCCTTGGTGGAGACAGTGATGGCATCGGTGGAAATTTTCCAAGCGAGGCGGAAGGTTCCGACTCCCACAACTGACATCAAACCTCCGATGACTTGCGAGGGGAGGAACGATCCGAAGTTAAGGATTCGGAACTTGAGGGAGAACATTCCGAGCAGGCCTGTCAACCCCAAGGAGAGAGAAAGGGCCACTGTCAGCGTGGCGAGGACTTCGTGGGGGGAAGAGGAAGAGGGGGAAATTTTATTGGCTATTGAGAGGATTAACGGGACCGTGAAGAGATCCGGTGTGACAAGGAGGGTCGGGTATTTTTTGCCAAGGATTATTATTGTGGTCAGGCCAGACATGATGCTGCCTGTGGCTGCCATCGAGGCGAGGTGGGGACACAGATCTAGTTCTGTGTTGTTGGAGAGGGAGAGCGATTGAAGAGAGGCCCCGAGGGCAAGGATGAAGGTTATCAGAAGGAGGAGGAAGACGAACGACGAGGAGAGGAAGGAGATTGATTTGGAGAGGAGCATGAGGGTGGGATGAGGGTGTTGAGCGGGAGGAGGCGGGGG
>BRYC01000668.1:0-19894 GCA_030267985.1 Parmales sp. scaly parma | reverse complement strand
CCCCCCCCACACACACACCCACACCCATTCCCAACACCCTCGCCTCCTCCGCACCCCTCAACGCTATGACACACTCGTCCAACCTCCTCTGAAGATGCACGTTCGCCTCCTTCTCGCATTTCAACTCCCTCCCCACCCCCTCCATGCCGCTCCTCGCTCTAACGATTTCCAACCTGTACTCCGGCAGCAGCTTCATTGCGTTATCTACATCCATTTTGCCTGCAGCAATCTTGTCGTTCGCCGCTTCGAGCTCCCGCTTTAACCGCGCGTTTTCCCGCTCGAGCTCCGAGCAGATGTCCGCGATGGTGTCTGTGATTGTCTCGCCGTTCTTTCCGCTCGAGTTGAACATCGTTGCGCTCACTTCCGCCGCGTTCCGGACGGCCACGTTGTTCACCCCCTCGTCGCACTTCTCCACGCTGTTCTTGAGCCCGGCGAGCGAGCTGCCCATCTTTTCCAGCAAGTTGAACGCAACGTAGCTCGGGGACGAGCTGTAGCCGTGTTTCAAATGCCTCCCGAACGACTCGTGGAGAAGCTCAAGATCTTTCATGTGCTGCTTCGCCCCGATTGCGCGCTCCCGCACCGCCTCCTCCACCGCCACCAGCGCGCTTCGCATTCCCTGCAACGTCGCCTTCGTCTTTAGCTTCCCCTCTTCCCCCATTTTTTGCTCCTTCTCGAGCCTCTTGTTTATCATCAAGCAATTGTACTCCGATTCCTTCAGTTTTGACGATAGTTGTGATAGGTCGTGCTTGAGCGACTCTACAGTTTGGGATTGTCTAGCATTTGTCATTTGCACATGCTTCAGCGAGTCCAGCCGCGTTTTGAGCTGTAAGTGAAGGTTAGTATTGGTGTGGTAACGGCGTGGCGTGTAACGGCGTGGCGTGTAACGGCGTGTAACGGCGTGGCGTGTAACGGCGTGGCGTGTAACGGCGTGGCGTGTAACGGCGTGGCGTGTAACGGCGTGGCGTGTGACGGCGTGGAGTGGTATGGGGCTCACCTCGGCAGACTCGTGAGCATGCGCATTGGCCGCAGCTCTTGATTTCAGAACAGATTGTGACAGGGAGTGGATTTTGCTGGCCGCAGAAGCAGATGCAGAAGCAGAAGCGGCGTGCGACTTGTGCTGGGGCAAGGATATTGATGACTGAATTCGGCTGAAGCTCATTGCATCTGAATCATTCTCATCAGGGCGGTTAGGGGGGGACCAAGAAGATGAGTCGGAAAGGGAGGGGGAGGAGGGTGGGACCAGCTTTTGATAATGTTGGGACGTTGATGATGGGGGGGGGGGGGGAGGATGATTTTGTTTGCCTCGAACACGTTGCTTCTCACGTCTTTGTTGGAGATATGACAAAGGCATTACGAATTTTCAAATTCAAATTTGATCTTGATGTGCACGTTGTTAGCCTTCTTGGGGTTGGCTTGGAGGATGAAAAGTCTAATGCTGTGGGCCAAAATTTTTGCACGAGTTTTTGTATTTTCCTCTTTTCACACTAAAACTGTGATTTACAAGTGTCAAAAGAGATGGCCGCCGAACTGCTATCTCGAGTTGTGAATACACTTAGAACAGCTCCAACCACTTCCCACCACATAATTGCCTTCTCAGGCGGTGTGGACTCCTCGCTTGTCAGCAAAATTGTCTATAACCACTTCTCCTCCGTCGCCTCCGTCGAGGCTGTAATTGGTGTCTCCCCCTCTCTCCCTCCCCACCAGCTTAACCTTGCTCGTTCTGTGGCTTCCAAGATTGGGATTCCATTCCGCACAGTAAAGACCCGCGAGTACCTCAACGAGGACTACCTCAAGAACGATGGCACTGCCTGCTTTCACTGCAAGAATAGTTTGTACGAGACGCTAGAAAATGTGCAATACGGTATTGCCCCCTCCACCTCCACCTCCGCCTCCACAACTCTATACAATGGAACCAACGCTTCCGACCTGTTGGATCCCACTCGCCTTGGCCTCATCTCTGCAAAGAACTTCCAGGTCGTTTCCCCCCTGCAATCGCTCACCAAGGCTGAGGTTAGGCGGCTCTCAAAGTACCTAGGGCTGGACAATTGGAACTATGCCGCCTCGCCCTGCCTGCGTTCGCGCCTGGAAGTGGGTGTGCGAGCCGAGGCTGAGCACCTTGAGCGGGTGAACCGCGCCGAGATCTTTGTGAGAGGCGTTCTCGAAGTAGACGTGGCTAGAGCTATCCGGGTGAGGCTGCTTGCGGGGGGGACGGGCGTGGTAGAAATAGAGGGAGTGGTCGAGAATGAGGAGGCTGCCTTGGTCGCCGCAAACATAAGAGAAGCATTTTTGGATTTCGGCTTCGTTTCGTTTGGCGGTGTTCGGGCGTTCAAGTCTGGGTCTTTAGCGGTGGTAAAGGAGGTGACTGTGGATAGGTGGTAGATGCTCTGTTAGCGTACACAATGCTGGCTAGAAATTAGAATAGCTTTTAGAATTTTTGTCGTAAGATGGCGTAAAGATGAGATGAGGTGTTGACTGAAAAGAATCTTTGGTTGTTGCGTTTGGGGGGTGTTGGTGGGGTTTGTTTTAGTCTGGCGAAATCCTCTGTTTGAAACATTTTATCAGTTTAGTCAGTTTAGTTCAACTTAGTTTTGCCATTCCCTCCCACAATAATCCTCCAATTCTCTGAAACATTCTAATTGCAAGTGCATTCGTGCCCATGATAGGAGATGCTGCAACTGCTGCCTGTGCAACAAGAGGTAACCCCATTCATAGTGATTTTGGCGCAAGTGTCGCCGTTGCAAGCCGATCCGGTCTGGCAGGGCGTGCCAATGAGCTCCTCGACAAACTCCTCAACAGAAGCAGCGACGTCTTCAATCTTCTGCGACACGTGCGCCATCTCGTGGGTGTGGTCGAAGAAACTCTCGAACTTGCTACTGGCAAGCTCCGCGTCGGTGGCCTTCGCGATGAACTTGGTGCCGAGCATGTCACAAGGGCCAGTTCCGCATTGGTTGCCGTTGGCACAGAGGTATGGGTAACACATACCGTCGGCACCAGCGCAGCTCCAGCAGGAGCCGTCGGATCCACAGCACGGCTGAGGGCCGCAGTTGGAGCAGCAGTAACTAGGAGAGTTGGCGCATGGAACGCAGCCACTTCCTCCTGAAGTTCCACAAGCGCCAAGGAGACCATCAGGATCTCCTCGAAGAGCAGGCACCGGGGTGTGGTTCTTAGCCATGGCGACCGTGGCAAAGAGAGTAGCAAGACTGAACTTCATATTGTAGTTGGTGTGGACTGTGGTGTGCGTGGGGGGTGGGTAGGGGTAAGTGGATGATTTAAGTTTGATTTCACAAAAAAGTAACCGACAAAAGAGAGCGAATCCCTTTCACTTGCTGGAGCGGGTAAATAATATAACCTGCGCTTCGAAAGGGTCGAAGGGGAGGTTGGGAAGGGGCTAAAAAAACAAAATACACTACTTACGGTGTGTTAATATGTTTATGATCTTGGAACTTTTGCGAATTCTTCTTTTTTCATTTCGCCAATGACATTCGTCTACAGTGCTACAATTTGCAAAAATAAATTTAACTATCAACACATCTTTTCAGATTTTAGGTGTGGAATTACTTTGGTTGTGGAGGGGGGGGAGACCCCCCCACCCCATCCCATAACATTTCCGCTGCGCTCGCTTTCCACTTCGCTCAGAATTTAATATAAGTGTTTTTTTTACATGCTCTCGGCTTCGCGCTTCGTTTGGTGTCGGGCGTTCAGGTCTGGGTCGTATAATAGATTTAGACAGTTTGTGGAAGCAATCTTGTCAGCTATATTTTTTAGGCCTTCTTCTCCTCCTCCTCCTCCTCCTCCTTCAACCCCTTCAAACTCGTGTGAATCACCTTGACCACTTCGCGAAAGTCAATTTCCCCCCCACTCAGCACAACCCCCGTGCTAACCAAATCTCCCCTCTCGTTCTCGTCCACAACGCACCCCTTCTGCAACTTCCCGGCCTCTCCCTTCTCTCCGCTCTTCACGACAATCGTCACCACACCATGCTCGCAAGGTTCGAACTTCGTGGGCAAGTTCGCGGCAATCACCGCCTCCTTAATCTCCTCGTCGTTGAGGCCGTCGATCTTGCCATCCGCTCTGAACTTTTCTCGGCTGTCTTTCCAGACTTTTACCTGATCCACAACTGGGGTTCGGTCTAGGTACCCTAGGGCGTAGCAAGCGGTGGTTTCACAGTTGGTGACGACCCTCACAACGTGGGCTTTGTTGTCTACCTTTTTCTCGCCTTCTACGAAGAAGATTTTCTACGTTGATTTTTTTGTTTTGGGGGTTGGTGTTAAATTGGCCAATTGGGGCAAGGCAACAAAAGGATTGTGAAAATTGGCGCTCACCTTGGTAACCTCATCATCGCTCATGAATTCAGTGGCAACCTCGTACAATTCCTCGTAGTCGTCGAAGCTCATGTCAGCCCCTGCCATCGGCTCCTTCCCAGCATCCAACCCTGCTGGAACCTTGTGGTCCATGGACTCAAACTTTTTCTTCATGTCCTCTGAAATGGCAAATAGATTCCGGGGACTGTTGATCTTGTAGTTTAAGGAGCCAGAGTTGAAGATGTCGATAGCGCACAACGTCCAGTTCAAATCGTAGGAGTTGCCCAGGTGCTCGTTGGGCATAGTCTGGAACATGTTGATGAGCTCTTCTTCCTCTTTTGATTTTGATTTTGCATTTGCATTTGTCGAGAGGAGGTGAGAGCAGGCAGGGTTCAACCGGCTGGCCTGTCGGGCGAGAGGCCGAGTGGCCTGTCGGAGAGCGAACATTTCGTGTATTTGTGTGGGTTGATTTGACCGGTTTGACCCTATTAACACGTGATTAAGTGATTGATAATTAAAGCACCTCGCCAATTGCGAATTGTTCTCTCTCTTCTCGAACCCCCCCCTCCCTCTTCACCCCCCCCTCCCCAAACGGACATTTTTACGGCATGATCTACCAGAACCGCTTTCCACCCCAAGGGTCAATCACCTCTCTTGTGGGCTTTCTCGAAGGCTCCTGCTTCACGCTGATCTACTTCTTCGCCCCCCTCTACACGTTTGGAGCTTTGGCAGCCCCACTGTTTTTGAAACAGCTTGGAACTCAGACGGTGGCCAAAATATGGGCGCCTCTCGTTCTGTCCATCCTCTGCCCTCCAATCCACGCTCCCAAACTTGTGGAATGTTTCCTGAAGCCGCTACTCACGTTTTTCGAGTACAATGAGATCCACGAGACGTCAGATGCGGAAATGTGTTCGTTTTTCAAGACGGGGAAGAGCGCCATACTAGTCGCTCAGCCCCACGGCGTTCTAAGCCTCACGGGCATTTGCAGTGCGACTTACTGCATACCCGAGTTTCGCATGATCAAGACCGCTGCCGCTTCGGCTGTTGTCAACTTCCCATTTCTGAAGCAGGTCATGGGCATTTTTGGCCTCATAGACGCTGCGAAACCGAACCTTATTAGACACTTGAAGAAGGGTGGAGCCGAGGGCACGATAGTTATCTACGTCGGCGGAATTGCTGAGCTATTCATGTGCAGCGAATCGGAGGAAAGATTGTTTTTGCAGAAGCGCAAAGGTTTCGTGAAACTTGCGCTGCAGACAGGAACGTCGTTGATTCCCCTGTACATGTTCGGCAACACCACGGTCCTGACCCCATTGAAGTGGAAGTTTTTGGTGTCGTTGAGTAGGAAGATGCAGGCGAGCATGACGTACTTCTGGGGAATGGGGGGGTTGCCGGTTCCACGGAAAGTGAAACTGGTGTACTGTCGCGGGAAGATGGTGCACGTTCCAAAAATTGAGGAGCCCACTCAGGTGAGTGAACGAGCGAAATGGAATGCGAAACGCGCGGAGTTATTTTTGAAGCTGGTTTCTGAGATTTTACATTGACGTGCACGCGCCCCTGATCTGGACCGTCCCTGAAAAATTGCTTTGTTGCGCTAAAAAAAGATGCGCCTGGCCGAATCCGCCACCTAGTCCAATTTTGAGCGTCTAAAACCTCCATACGCTGGAGTTATGGCCGATTTAGTGATTCGCCGTTTTTTGTTAAGTTTCAAATTGGCGTGCACATGACCCTGATCTGGACCGTTCCTGAACAACCCCCTCGCACAAAAAGATGCTCCTGGCCGAACCCGCCGCCGTGTTTAAATCTGAGAGTATAAAACTTCCATACGTTGGAGTTACGGCCGATTCAGTGATTCACCTTTTTTCAATCAACATTAATTCAATTCGACTCGCTTCGACTCGCTTCGCCTCGCGTTAGGCTGACATTGACAAGTATCACAAGCTATATGTTGATGAGGTGACTAGAATCTATACCAAATACCAGCCCACCGTGTGCGACGGAGACTACGCTAAAAAAAAACTCGTAATTGAATAAATTGAGTGGAATTTTTGGACGTCCAATTTTAAACTCTTGCTGTTAAACAACTCCCACATCACCTACTGTTCTCTCATCTCCCTTCTCTCTTCTCCCTTCTCTCTTCTCTCTTCTCCCTTCTCCCTTCTCTCTTCTTTCTTCTCTCTTCCCTTCCCCATTCCCCCCACCCACAAAATTCCCCAATTAAGAATCCTTAATAATCAACTGAAGCCAGTACATGAACATAGCTGCACTTCCCACAATCCCAGCCGTGAAAACCACATTCAGATGCTCCCTACTCTCCGGAATCAGCTCGAAGAAGGCAACGTAGAACATGGCCCCTCCAGCAAACCCCAACCCAACCGGTAACACCGGGATGAACATTTCCACAAAGAGGAAGGCCAGAACGGCCATGATGGGCTGTGGGATGGAGGTCATGATGCAGTAGAGCACCGTCTCCATACTCGATACTCCCTTGGGCAGTAGCGTGATCGCCACGGCCAGCCCCTCCGGGATGTTGTGGATGGCCAAGCTCGCGCTGATGAACACCCCAAGGCTCCCCTTGGCCCCGAAGCTCACTCCGATGCCAACCCCCTCGGCAAAGCTGTGGAGCGTCATAACGAAAACGATGAGGAAGATCCTCTTCGCGTCCGCGCCGGACACGCCGGCGAACTTGAGCTCCTCATGCTTGTCCAAGAAGCCCTGGGTGAGCTTGATGAACAAGTAGCCGATCACCATTCCGATGAAGGCTCGCAGGGCAGGGGAGAGGAACGTGATGTCGTCCTGGTTTGGTTTTAGAAATGGTATATGGGTATGGGTAATGGGTATGGGTATGAAGGAATGAATTGAAATGTTTAAGAAAAATGTATAAAATGTATTGCACTCACCTCGTTCTCATAGTAACCACCTTCATAGCAAAGGCTGCAACTCGCAGAAATCATCATCCCGGCCGCAATTGCGTTGCTAACAGCAACCCAAAAGTCGCCAATGTCCCCCCAGCCTAGCAACGGCAGCACCCCAAGACCAGTCGACAGAGCGGTAATCCACCCATAGTACCAAACCTCCTTCAGTGTGGTGGAGGTGGCCGAGGAGGCCTCGAGGGCCGAGAACTTGAGCCCGGGGGGGTAGGTGAAGTAGGAGAGAAGGGCGATTATGATGAGCCCGTAGGTGGCATGGAGGGAGGAAGAGGAGGAGGAGGAGGAGGAGGAGGGGGGGGCAACCGTCTTTGTAGATTGAGATTTAGATTTGGTTTTGGTTTTGGCTTTGGCTTTGGGTCGGACCCGGATCATCTCCTCGTCGTCATCGGTGGAGAGCATATTGGTGTTTGATCGCTTTCGAGCAGGAGTTGATCTTGCTAAAGATTGCTTTCGAGCAGGAGTTGATCTTGCTAAAGATTTGTGTTGTCGATTGGGGGTAGAGCTACGAGTTTCGACCATATGATGGGGTTTTGTGGGAGGGATGGGGGGTTGGGTTGCAATGGTGGACGCGTTGAAATTTCTGGATTAAAAACAGAAAAATTAGAAAGAAATCAGAACAAAAATACCACACTTCACAGTATTTCTGAGGTATTGTAGATGTGAGAGTGTGCCTATCCTCATCTTTTAACACATATAACAAAATGTCCTTTAATCATTCTCACTCTGACTTCACTTTTCACTTTTGCTGATGTGGTGTCAACTTTCCTCCCTACCACCTCGTTTTGTTCACTTCCTCTTACCACTGCTGCGCAGAATGAAATTTCTATTGGTGCTATCAGCAGTGAATGCGCTTTCTTTTAAATCAACCTTCACACCTGGGATGGTGGGTGTTTCTACACCCGCCGCTTCGAATAACGCAATGAAAATGGAGTACATACCATCTGGCATGACAAAGGCTCAATGGGCTAAAATGAAGGAGGCAGAGAAGAACAAGAACAAGGGGAAGAATTTGGGTGCGAACGGTATTCAGTCTTTCCAGTCCCGCTCCTTGGACGATTGGCAGAAGGCTGGTGGCAAAAATCTCTTCCCAGTTGACCCTCGCAAGGTGAAGAACGTTAAAGATCTCCCTTATATGCAACGGCCAGGAGGGAAGGCCGATGGCAGCGACCTCCTCAAGAAGGGGCCAATTGTAAAAAAGCCACTATTCAAGTTTGGTGGCAAGGCTGCTCCCAAAGCGGCGGCTCCTCCGCCACCTCCTCCCAAGAAGAAGAATTTCTGGGATTTTCAATAGGGAATACCTGCTTAATTTTTTTAAGTCTAGTTTAGGTTTTCATATGTTTTAAATCTGCTGTACACACTCCGCACACTCTTTCCTCAGCCAAACCAAAGCTCGCTCGTCGCCCATCACCTCAAGCAGAGGAACCAATACGTCCAAACAATTCCTGTGATACTCGTCGATCCACCGCTTCTGATCCTCACCTAGCAGCTCCACCATCAGCAGACTTTGGCAAAACGGCACCTTGGTGACGTAGTTGAATTTCAAAAACTCCTCGTTCTCGCACCTCTCTGTAACCATATCACTCTCAATTCGAATTCCAAACTCCCCTTCCTCGTAATAGCCAGGCTCATTACTACAGTAATAGCCGGCCACAATGGGTTCGAGGTACACGTCCTGGAGCCGCGCGTGTCGACGGATGAAATCCCCCGGCCGCGAACTTCCCCCTATCCCAAACGGCCCTTCGTGCACGTTCAAACTCGCCCCAATTCCGTGACCGGTTCCGTGCCCGTAGTCCTTCTGCTCTGCCCACAGGGGAGAGCGCGCGAGGCAATCCAACACCAAGCCTGATGTTTTGTTTGGAAAAATTGCGGCTGCCAGATTGACGTGGCCTTGCAGGACTCGCGTGTACATTCTACGTTGATAATCGCTCGCCGTTCCAAAATGGATCGTCCGCGTCACGTCCGTCGTTCCAGCCTCCCACTGCGCCCCACTATCTAGCAAATACACATCCCTCGTGCTCAGTACTACATCTTTTCCCTTCTCTGGTTTGTAGTGAATAATTGCTGCATTCGCACCAACGCTCGAAATACAATCAAAAGAATCGTACTTGTAGCCCTCGAACAAGTTTCGGAAAGTTTTGAGCTTCTCCGCCAACGCCCACTCGCCCAACACTTCACTTCCTTCCTCTTCCACCAACTGCTCGTTTAGCCACGCCAAAAACATAACCAACGCCGCCGAATCCTTGTCACTCTCCCTGATCAAATTCTTGATCTCCACCTCGTTCTTCACCGCCTTCATTCTATTGATTTCGCTCGCATGGTCAGTCTCAACAATGTCGCACCCCGCCTCCCTCAGCCCGTCGGAAATAGCCATTGAGCAGCTTCCTTTCTCAATTTGAACTCGACCTTTAATTTTGCTCAAAGCCGGCGCAAATTCATCATAACCGCGAACCTGCGGCCGAGCGAAGCGAAGCGAAGCGAAGCGAATTTTTTTGTGCGCATTTCGAAGTGGGGTGGGTTAGCTTAGTATTGGATGTAGCCGTCTATCTTCCAAAAGGCTCGCTCACTCACCTCAATTGTCCACCCCTCCCCCTCGCTCCGAAGGTGCTCTTTCACCTCGTCGCTCAGCTCAAACCCCTCCTCCCCCTCCCCCTCCCCCTGCCCCTGCCCCTGCCCCTGCCTACGCCCCACAAACAAATGCACTATCGACAAATTTAGTTCAATCAAAGCGAAGGAGAAGAAACACGGGTTGCAGTCAATGTCAGAGCCGCGCAAATTAAAAAGCCACGCAATTTGGTCCAACGCTGACACGACAACCGCGTCAATAGCAGCAGCAGTGAGCTGAGCTTTGATTCTGTCCAACTTGGAGCAAATTTTCTCTCCGGAGAAATTTAATGGGTGAATCACTATGACGGTAGCATTAGTGAGGAATGCTCAATCGGTGGAGATCCCATCAACACCAGGGTTGTAAATCAGGGTTGTACATGAAGTGATTGTACTTACCAATCGGGTTCTGGGGGATGGGTGGGCGAGAGGGCCATATCTGATCTACAAGATTGCTCGCAACTGGAACAACCGTGGGCTTGTTGGTGGGTGATTTTTTCAACCAGTACGACTCCCACTCTTTCGATTTGGTGGTTGAGAAATTGCTTGGATCAACACCGACGTTCTTGTTGTCTAGAGTTGCGAGGGTCTCCCAGAGGAGAGCTTGGATCGTCAACGAGGTTGGGTCCATCTTCTGCAATGACCAACATTGCAGGTCGAGCTGGTTCGACGCCTGGATGTAATAGCGGCTGTCGGTGAAGAGATGTGCACTCGTGTGGGTAACGAGAGCTGTACCCGCACTACCACTGAAGTTGGAGATGTACGAGCGTCGCTCATCACAACTCGCGACGTACTCTGAATTGTGGTTGTCCTCGGAAGGAATAATGTAGGCAGAAAGGTTGTGAAAAGTCATGAGGGCTCGAAGGCTGGAAAGCTTATGCTGTGCACTGACCTTGGATTGATCGGGATTCTCGCAAAACGCTGTGCCAGGTTTGAAGCAGCAAGGGCAAGATAGGTTTGCAAACGACATTTGCCCAACGAAGTCGTCGTCGTTGCTCATGCTGGCGTTAGTCGATTTCAAAATAACCATTTTTTCTCCCTTTGAGATATTTCACGAGGGGTGCTCTTTATGGTATCCAATGAGCATCACGAGAGCCTCAAGAATCGTGATTGGCCCGCTGTGTATGGAGTCATGTGTCACCCAGATCATGACATAGATTTGCTCGTGAGAAAGTACAAGGAGAGAGATGAGCATGGACGACTGCCACATCATTGGCTCGCAGCGAAAGCTCAGACACACACACATGCTCTTGCCGATGTGGGCGTTCGGTCTGTTTGCTTCAATCCCGAGGCCCTCATCACACGAGACAATAAAGGCGAAACTCTCATCGACATTGCCAGTAGGAGTGGAGCCTGTGCTGAGATCATCGGCTTGCTCTCCATCACTCCCGAGGAAGTTCGTTCGTTGGGTGAGATGGAGATGTACCGCTTGTACGCACCAGTGGCTTATTGGAGGAATGAGATGTTTAGGTGGATCGAATCACGATCGTATGCAGACTGCCACAAGTTCATCGATGAGCACGATGACGAGTTGGTGCGTGAAGTGCTCAAATACTACAATTCTGATCTTCTTCAACTGATTGCTTGCTATAGCCAAGAGTACAGCGACTCCCTCGTGTTTCTTGCTCTTCGAATGATCCATCGGAACCCACTTTCCCTCTCCGCTGAGGACCCAGCTCACAATGAAACAGCCCTCCAATGGGCACAACTCCCCCAATTCGATGCGTGCAATGAGATCCAGCAAATCCTTTCATTAGACCCCACCCACATAACCTCCACCCCCTTCCCCACCCTCCTCCTCCATTCCCTCCCCACCAAATACCACGAGATCTACGACACCTACAACACCGTCTGCCAGTTCCTCCGCCTCACAGTCTCTCCCCACGACAAGGCGGAGCTGGGTGAACAGAGCAAAGTAGACCATCCTGATGGAGAACATTTGGCGATTAGAATCCTCTACGACCTCAACCACAACATGTCGCTGGGGTATGCGATCGGTGGACAGATACTCTCTTTCCTCAAGCCAGACCCAAGTTGACAAAATAACACAAATTCACTAAAATAAATCATCAAACTAATTTAAATCAATCGCTCCCTGAGCTCTTCATTCTCCCCCAACTCCTCCACTTTTGTCTCGGAGTCCATTTTAAGGCAACCGATTGCCACCAGCAACGCGCCCAAACACGCCACCAGCGAGACAATGGTTGCCGTCTCGTCCTCGCCACTCTCCCCGACGCCACTCAAAATAGCTGCGACCGAAAAGAACACGACGGTCGACCCGAGGATGAACTTCACGCAGTTCCACGGCAGGGACTGACCCTCGGTCATCTTCTCCTCTACCTCGCCGTTCGCCACCCGCTTGTCCCACTTCATGACCAGGTACCTGAGCGTGTACGCCCGGCAGCAAATTCCAACGCACGCCACAAAGCAAATGACCGGAGAAGCGAGCCCGAAGGTCAGTGCGATGGCGAGCGTCTTCGTCAGCTCGGCGTACACCTTCGCAAGGTCGCGGCCGCTGCTCACGTGTGCGATCTCCACCATCGGCCCCAGCCCTCCATACAACGCGACAAGAGCCGCTGTTTTGAGGTGATGAGCGAACGAGTTGTGAGGTTCATGGTGGTGATTCACCCCCCCCTCTTCCTCCACCTCCCCCTCTCCCTCCTTCTCCTTGAACACCAGGTCCAGCATATACTTGCCGATTCTGGTCACGCTACCCGATGCATGTTCGTACAGCGGCCAATGTCCCCCGCTCTCCTTCCCGTTGAGGAGCATTTCCTCGTCAAAGTTGTACCCAAAAATGTCCAGGCAGAAATCTAAATTCGGCAGGTAATAAAAAATCAAGTTTTTTGTTGTCTCTTCCGCCTTCTCCCCTTCTCTCTGCAGCAGAAACCTCCTTATTCTGTCCAACTTCCTCTTATCGAATTCACCAGCCCGCCTCCTCTCCCCCAAACCTTTCAACAACCAACCGAAAACGATGATCGGGGCAGAGATCATCAGACACATGAACAACCGCTCTCCGATGCTGTAAGTGTCGAACCTGTCGCCGTAGTTGGAGCTGATCAGTGGGAGAGCGGCGGTCACAAACACGCCAAAGGTCAGGAGCTGGAGCTGCGCCGAGCGAGCGAGCCAAACGATAACGAATTTGAGTGGAATTTTGTTAGTTTAGTACACATGGCTCGCGCAGTGCTTCGCTCGCTCACCTTGGCGGCACGGCTGGAGTGGTCAGTTGCCAACCACCAGCAGGCGGGCTGCAAAATGTCGCTGAAGACCAGGCTCAGGATGACCACGGGGGAGTAGGTTTTGAGGAGTGCGGAGAAGCACTGGTCGGAGAGTCGCCAAGGGTACTCGAACTCAGTCAAGATGGAAGATGTAAGGTAGCCGTCGTCGGGGTAACGTGGGGTTGGGCAGACTAGTTCGTTTGTATACGGGTCACGCCAACCACAATACCGATACGCCACCTCCGCCTCGTGGGGCTCAACCTCCTGCAGGCTCCCGATGAGCGGGAACTGGTACTCCCCGAAGCACTGCTTGTCGAGAAGTAGCACCAGCATCGCCGGAACCACCACCGAGTTTAAAATCACCACCACGCTCATCGTGAAAACGAGGAAGTTGAAACGGTGGATTGGTTTTAAAATGTTCGCTCCTGTCTCCGCAATCCACCGTTCCTGTAGCAGTGTGGACTTCACCTGGGCCACCACCACCACTCCGAGCGTTTTTACCGTGTGTGAGACGCTCTCACTTTCTTCGATGAAGAATACGAAAACGAAATCGACCACGAACATGATGAAAATGGTGTACAGGAAGAGGAAGAACAGGTTGATGTAATCACGAATGGACTTCTTCTTCTTTGGGTCGTCCTTTTCCTCGTCCGTCTCATTTCGTTCCTCGTGCAAAACCACTTGCTTCCAGCCCCACCAAATGAAATAAATCATCATCAGTGCGATGAGGATCAAAAGTGGAACAACGGTCTTGCTAGTATCGGTTTTCATCGCCAAGGACAATCTGAAAAGGGGTTAGCTTCTTATTTGTGCTCAGAGCAAGTTCTCTCACAACAAACACACTCACCTGTAAAACCCGGGCATCACGTCGTAATCGGAAGAGGCGTTCCAGTAGACGATCGAGAGGGCAAAAGCTGTCAAAACGAGCACTTTTGCCAAATCGAGCGAAGTGTGTACGACATTGCATAACGCGTGGCCGTCGCTGATCTTCGCGTGTCGTGTTTCTCGCCTGAATGAATTCGCGATGACCCACATGTTCCCGAACGGGCCAAAGTACGTCGCCACGAAGTAGAGCGAGAAGCACGCTGCGCCGATTGTTAGTTTTGGTGGAAATGGGCAGTCAATTCCGCCCATTCGCTTGCTCACCTGCAAACACTGCTATCGCCGACACGAAAATCGAGTCACCACACGTGTAGACGTTGTGGTGGTCGTCGTGGGAGTGCTCACGCACTTCATCGCTCACCGGACACGACCAGACATTCCCAAAGAGAATTGAGGTGGTCGAGTTCGGATTCTCGTAGATCGGCCACTCGGTGATGTCGTCCGGGAGCGCCCCCGACAGTTTGTTCAGGTCGAGTCTCAGTTCCTCCAGGTGGTGGAGCTCGGATAGCGAGGTTGGCATTGTGCCGCCAATGTTGTTGTTTCGAATGTCGAAAACCTCCAAATCGAGCAAATGTTCGAAGAATGCGTCGTCGATTTTGCCGTGAAGGACGTTGTTGGCCAGGGAAACTTCTCGGATCGAGGGTGGGAGGGCGGGGATGGTTGATTTTAGGTTGTTCCCGGCCAGGTATAAGGAGGTCAGGTTGGACTTGATGGTTTGGGGAAGTTTTCCGCTCAAGTTGCAGCCTTCCATGACGAAGGAGGTGAGGGCGGGAGAATCTAGGATTGGTGGAAGTGAGCCGGAGAGTTTTTCGTTTCCTGAAAGGATGACCGTCTCGAGTTTTTGGAGGTCAAAGATGGTGCTCGATAGCTCACCGTCAAAATTGTTGTTGTGGGCGATGAAGAGGATGAGTTCGGGATGTTTTGTGAAGTTTGAGGGGAGAGGGCCCGAAAAGTTATTGTCGTTGAGGTAAACATCTGTCAATGCTGGTAGGTTGGAGAGTGATGGCAGGTGCCCTGAAAGGTTGTTATTACTCAAACTCAGAAATTCAAGCTGCGCCGAGCGAAGCGAGATTGTGCGCATTTTTTATGAAAGACGAGCGAAACGAGAATGAGCGAGCCAAACGAAACGAAACGAAACGAAACGAAACGAAACGAATTGGGTGGAATAATGTTAGCTTAGTAGTGGATGTAGCCATTATGTATGTAGCCATTTCGCGCACTTCATCGCGAGAATGCTCGTCTTCAAAAAGGCTCGCTTCGCTTCGCTCGCTCACCTTTTTGTTATTTTCGAGAGAGGGGATTTCGCCCGATAGATTATTGTCGTCGAGGTAAAATCTATACAGTTCTGGCACCTTGTGGAGCGAGGGGATGGTGCCCTCCAAATTATTACTTTGCAACTGCAGTCTATTAAGTTTGGGAACTTGATCTAGGGTTGGGATTTCGCCCCATAAAGTATTTCCGCCGACGAAGAGCT
This sequence comes from Parmales sp. scaly parma, assembly GCA_030267985.1. NCBI lineage: Eukaryota > Bolidophyceae > Parmales > Parmales sp. scaly parma. Next base: position 4,488 of record BRYC01000668.1, on the reverse strand, counting down.
CAGTCAGTTCTGGCACATTGTGGAGCGAGGGGATGGTGCCCTCCAAATTATTGCAGTTAGTCAACAGCAAAACGTCAAGCTTGGGAACTTGATCTAGGCTGGGGATTGGGCCGGTGAGCTGGTTGTCGTGGAGGGAGAGCCAATTCAGTTCTGGCACATTGTGGAGCGAGGGGATGGTGCCCTGGAGGTGCTGCCCTCCCAAACTTAGCTTTTCAATTTTTGGAACTTGATCTAGGCTTGGAATTGGGCCGGTGAGCTGGTTCTCGTAGATGCTGATGGTTTTCACCACAGGCAAATGTAGCGCCGGAATCTCCCCGTTCAGAGGCATGCCAATAAATTGCAGCGTTTTAATCTTCGCGAAAGAGTCAAACGAAGCTGGGAGCGGACCACCGATGTCGTGAGCATAGATCGTGAGGTACGTGATGTTGGTCAGCTTGACAAGCGAAGCTGGCAGCACCCCGCCAATCCCACCAGTTCTCAAATTAAACCTATCCAGCGCGCCCAACCCTCCCAGCGACTCGCTCAATTCACCCGTTTGATTGTTATCAACAATGTCAATCGTCACCACCTGTCCGTCGCTGCACTCAACCCCCATCCAATTGTTTGTGCAATGATCCCCAACCCCCCAGTTATTTTCCTTCGCGTCAGACCAATATTTTCCGTTGGTGGAGTTCCAGAAATCCATCAAACATTTCTTCTCCTCCAATTTCCCCGGCGTGGTTCGGTCAACTATGCGGTGTGGGAGTTGGGACCTCGGCGGCCCATCTAGTACGTTCCTACGAGTATCTTCGTCCCGTACGTGTACGTGTTGGTGTCTGAGGGACACGATGGCCATTGGGGAAACAAAATTGTTGTATAACTTAAAGATTTTGGATTATTTCTAGGGAGGGGTCATATATGATAGTAGTAGTAGGAGGTATGGGGAACACAGGAGGGTCCTGATGTGTGACTACGTTACGCGGAAACTGGTGTTCACTGGGTTCATAAAAAATGTTTGTTGAGGTGCAACACATGCCATTACTTGGCACCTTGGTTTTGGTTTCAAAAAAAAAAGTTTCACACCTTGGTTTTTGGTTTTGTCACTATTTAAAATTGTTATCTAATATGGTGTTACTTGAATACTTCATGCACGGTTACATCCCGGACGATTCGTCTACGGTCGACCGGATCATTGTGTCTGAAGGAATCACAACTCTCCCTCAGAGAACCCTCACAGATGCAGAGGGAGATTACCAGGTTGGGTGCTTTCAAAAGTACACGAATCTTGTTCACTGCCAGCTGCCCCGCAGCTTCCTTATCTTGCCCCCCCAAACGCTTGCATACTGCGAAAAGCTGGTCGAAATCCACATAGTCCATACGCAAATTAAGGTAATTGAGGATCATGCTTTTGCCAACTGCATTATGCTGGAGAGTATTTTCTTTCCTGTGACGTGTGTTAGAATTGGTTTGGGGGCGTTCTCGAGGTGCAAAGCTCTCCGAACTTGTTATCTCCCGGGCGGCTTGCGGCAAATAGACTCGCAAGGTGAGTTGTGTTTGTGTTTGTGTGCAATGCAAATTTAACAAATCTTTTCCCACCCCCAACTACAGCCTTCGCCGAGTGCAACCTCCTCACCAACCTCAACCTTCCCAGTCCTATATCTAACTGCACGTTCGGCCCGGGGGTCTTCAACGGCTGCAAGTGCCTTGACCACTTGGTTAAGGTGTGGCCCCCTGACCAAGACCTCACTATACAGTGGTTGATGAAACATAGATACCGCAGGTGAGCGAGCGAAAAGCGAGCGAGCCTTTTGGAAGATGAGCATTCTCGCGATGAATCTCACGAAATTGTTTACAGACATTATGGCAACACTACTACCACTACTAAGCTTACATTATTCCACCCAATTCGTTTTGCTCGCATCACTCGTTTCGCTCGTCTTTCATTAACTCTGCAGACGGTTCAATTTCAGGGGTGTCAAACTTGTGCTGACTATGATTTTGTTCCTAATCTACAAGCCTGCCAAGGTCAAGTACGGAAAGTGCGATAAAATGGTGAGCGACTGAGCGCAGCGGAAAGTCGGCGCAGCGGTGGGGGGGGAGGGGGGGTCTCCCAGTCCTTCTCCAAAAACTTCAAAAATTAACGCCCGCTTAAAAAACTAACCACACCCACACCCACACCCACACCCACTTCGTCGGCGTTTCACAGGCGCCGCAGGACGACAAGGACTTGTTCGGTGCCGTACGGTGGATCGGGGGCTTGGTCTCTGACGGGAACTTAGATTTGGCCAACCGGGTAATGTGCTACATGGCAATTGACGGGGTGGACATAAAGCCGCACTCGAACAGAGTGTTCGAACGGTGCGCGCACTGCAAGATGCTCGTGACTGAGCTGAAGTGCGTTTGCGGGACTGCCTACTGCGATAAGGAGTGCCAGGCAAGTGCGTGGAAGGATCATAAGGGAATCCATAAGGCGAGGTTGGCGGTGGTGGAGAAGCGGAGGAGAATTGTGGAAAAGATGGAAATGGCGAAGCAGAAGGTGGAAGCTGCGTGGAGTGTGGAGGAGAAGGATGAGGAGAGGGGGAAGGAGAGGGAGAGGGAGAAGGAGAGGGAGAAGGGGGTGGAAAGGAAGAGGGAGAGGGAAATTGAGAGGGAGAAGGAGGAAGAGAGGGTGAGGGGGGTGGAGATCGAGAAGATGTGGGAGAGGGAGGAGGAGAAGCTTAGGGAGAAGGCGAGGGCGAAGGCGATGGAGAAGACTAAAGAGGAGGTGGAGGGGGACCTGGAACGGATGATGGATGAAGGTTTGGAGGAGGCGGTTAGCAAGATTGATATTACAGTTGGGAAGATCAAGAAAAGGGGAAAGAAGAAGAATGTCAAAAGGAAGAAGGAGGAGGAGAAGGAGAAGGAGAAGGAGAAGGGGGGTGAAGGTGTTTGCGACGACGTCAAGGACGATGAAGAAGAGGTGATCGATTTCCAAGACGAAGGCGAAGGAGAAGACATGATCGCAGACATGCTGGCCGACATAAGCAACGAGGACGCCGGCGAACTGGAAAAAGTTCTAGAAGACTTGGATTGAGAGTTGGGTAGAGTAGCATAAATTGAACAAGCAGTTTTTCTGGGTATTATCGTATTTTGCGAACAGAAATTCACCCAAAAAACTCAATCAAAATCCGAATCAAAATCCGACTCCTCGTCCAAATCCTCTCCTCCCTTGGCTCTCTCCTCGTCCCCTTGAGTCCCAATCGGCAGCGGTGGCGCGTTTTCCGATGCGGCGGCAGACGACGACGAAAAAAGCGCCAACTCCTCCTCCATCTCAATGTCCGACGACGAGGGCGACATCGTCATGACGGAGCTATCCGAACTCATCGTATTCTCCTCAAGAGGCGACGACGACAGCGACGCGTTCAACTGACTGTCGAGGAAGAACGGGTTGTACTGTGTGGCGGTGGCGGTGGCGGTGGCGGTGGCGGTGGCGGTGGCGGTGGCGGTGGCGGTGGCGGTGGCGTGGGTGAAATCGTTTGCCACGGTGTTGATTAGTTTTCACGATTTAATTTGTTCACGTTTAGGGGGTGTCTCACTCCCCCACGGAGGGGGCTCATCCCCCACGGTGTGTGTGTGTGTGTGTGTGCGTGTGCGTGTGCGTGTGCGTGTGCGTGTGCGTGCGTGTGTGTGTTTTTCTCTCTCACCTCCCGCCTACTCGGCAATTCATCAACGAGCTCCTCGATGAGGAACTTCCCCCTCTCTCTCTCTAGCTCTCCCTCTCCCTCTCCCTCTCCCTCTTGGTTGTAGCTGTCGTCCTCCCCCTCACGCTGCTCGCCCCCTCCTCCTCCTCCCATCTGCTCCGTTCGCCTCACCGCGCGTGCCTGCGCCTGCGCCTGCGCCTGCGCCTTCCCCCCATCGCTGCCGCCCCCCCCACAGCCGAGAATACAGCACTCGTTCGAATCGCTCGCAATCCTCTTCAGCACTCCAGTAGGTCGGGAGGAGTCGGGGACGTAGAGGTAGGTTCTGCCATGCTCCTCCTGCTCCTGCTCCTGCTCCAGCTCCTGCTCCTGCTCCCCCTCCCTCTTGCCGGTCGCTTTCTGGCGGTCGCCTTCTTGCTTTGTGCTCCTAACGAGCAGCACCCCCCCCCTCCTTCTTAGCAGGTCGTTGAGGTCGCTGACCTCGTTCTGCTTCCTTTCGTAGGCCGCCCTGTCCAGCCCCTCGGGGGAGACCCTGCAGGAGAGGGGAGTTCCGAACAGGAGGGAGACGTCGAGGGAGGTCGACGGAAGGAGGGAAAGGACCGTGAGGAGGGAGGGGGGAGGGAAGGAACAAGAAGAGGAAGAAGAGGGGGGGAAGAGAATCGTGGGGGTCAGGTCGAAGGCGATCTGAAACGGAAACGTAAACGGAAACGTAAACGGAAACGTAAACGGAGAGTTTGAAAATTGGAATGGGTTAGAAATGGTCCAGGAATGGTTCAGGAGAGGAATCAAAAGAGGAAATCAAAAGAGGAATCACAAGAGGAAGGGGGGTGGG
>BRYC01000667.1:9321-28403 GCA_030267985.1 Parmales sp. scaly parma | reverse complement strand
TTCGGATATTGAAATCCCAGTGTCACCCAATCTGATCACTGCTGCCCCCTGCGCTGTGGTCCCCAAGTTCCACATTAACTCCTTCACCATTTGCTCGAGAGTCCTCTCAGTAGCCTCATTTGCCATTGCCAAATCCGTGGCCTCCAGGGTCGAGGTATGACGTAACCAATTGCGTTCATTTGCAACTTTTGCCTCCACGCCCTTCTTCCCCTTCTCCCGCACCTCATCCACCGAGTCCAGTCGCATAACGGCCTCAACCACTTCCTCGACATATTTTATTTTTTGTAGATGGTGGAGACGATGTAACCCTTTCCGTGTCGAAAACGATGTTGTCTATCCGCTTGTTGGCCTTCTGGGCAGCCGCTCGGTTCGACCGAGAAACAGTTGGGGACATGCAGTCCCTACTGGTAATCTGGTGTTTGGTTAAACCGCCACCGCCACCGGGGGTTGCGGAGGAGGACCCCGAGCCGGTACCAACGTTGGCTTTTTTGCTGGTAGGTGCGGGTGATGGGTTCTTCTTGTTGCTGCTTGGACCGGAGGTGTTACCACCGCCACCGGGGGTAAAGTTCGCGCTCGCGCTGCTGCCGGGGGGGGCATTTAATGATGTTTTGACCTGTATGAAGAAATTACAAATTGGCGACAAAAGTCCCAAAATCAAAATTTTCATCAGTGAATATAAGCTTCCGCTCATTTGTCACGAATTCCCGATTCCACATTCTACTCAAATGGCGCTCGCCGCCATCACAGATGGTCGTTAGCACTGTAACTGTGCCACCTTTTCCTGCTCTCAATTTCTCGAGCGCTAGCCTTTTCGCCACCCGCACACTCGCAACAAAATTAACGCTCGTGCTGCCTCCAACAAAAACTCCTTCAGTTTCTAAAAGCCCCCCAGCCATGAAGATAACCTCTTGATCGGTAACAATTTCTGCCGAATCCACCACTTCAAGCCCACTGCTAAACACGCCACACACTCGCTCTAGACCGATGCCCTCGACGATTGTATCTACGCGGTGTCGCCGAACGAGCTGTTCGCTAACTTCGTCTACGTACGCGATCCCATGACGAACTTTGTTGCACAAAACGGAAGCTTGTGGATCAGCGAGGACAACTTCGACATGGTGGCAATAATGCTCTTTGAGAGCTCGCCCACAGCCAGTGATTGTGCCACCTGTTCCCGCTCCTACGACGAAAGCGTCTAGTTTCACGTCCGCCCTCTCTAATTGGGTTATAATCTCAGGTCCGGTTGTGGTGTAGTGAACATTTGGGTTATCTTGGTTTTCAAATTGGTTAATGAAGATAGCCAGATGCGACAAATCGCCATTGTTATTTATCTCATCTGCAAGACGTCGCGCGGTGTTTACGTAGTGCTGTTCACTACTGATACTCGCAGGTTCAACTGAAACAACACCTCCACCAAGACGATCAATCATCTCCTTCTTCTGCGACGACATGTCCGAGGGACAAACACAGGTGAAACTGAGCTCAAAAGGTGTCGACTTTTGCATTGTTTTTATTATCGAGGCAAGAGATATACCGGTGCTGCCAGATGAACCTTCTACAATTGTCACCTTGGATGGAGGAGACGAGACAGAGATTCGGGCAAGAGCAGAACTCACCATGCCCAACGCCACACGGTCTTTGCACGTTCTACTCGGATTGTTGTACTCAAGTTTGGCGAGAATCTCAACTTTTACAAAAGGGGCGGCTGCACCTCTGCTGCTCCTGTTGTTTGCAATGCTGTTGGTCACCAAGTGAGAAAGAGAAGCCAACGAGAGGATCGGGGTGTTGCCAATGAGCCCACAATAATCGTAAAGTGGGATTAGAATTTTGTTTTTCGTGTATTTGGGCTTGAACTCAATATAGGCGAGGCTAGCTACCAAGGTAGTGGCAAACGCTAACATTCTTCAAAAAATTCATTTTTAGAATTAGTCACATTTTGTCCGCGTAGGATGAGTTATAGACAATTACTAGGATATCCTGAAGAATTGCCATCAACTAGATCTTACACATGCTCGCAACTTCTTCGGAAACACCATAACTTCGCCACGACAGCTGAGAGCTCCTTCAAGAATTATCTGTTGGATTGTGTTTTGGTTGACAAGGCTGCTGATGAAGTTAATGATATCCATAAGAAAATCATTTCACTTGAGCGATGCGCCTTAGAGAAAATTGGTGAATTACAGCAGCTTGAAAAAGGTTTTCATTCCTCGCCTTCCTCCAAGAAACGAATTCGTCGACCGTCCTCCCCAGTTATCCAGGCTCCCCTCATCACGAAAGCCCAAGTTTCCCAAATCTATATGAGTTTCATTTCATCTGTCACACTAAAACCGCTTTTCAGCCTCCCCCTGTTGGTTGCAGCAACAGCAGTTCAAGTCTCAAAAATGATTAAATTCATGTTCCTTTCCTCGCCCCCTTTTTCTTCGTTCAGTTCTTCCATCGTTGAGCTTTGTGTCAATTCTCCCCACTCGGTGCAAAGCGTCCTTCGCGGTATTGTTCAGGGGATGAAGGAGGTGGCTGTTTCTTGCAAGATTGAGGAGAAGGATCGTGTCGATCAGGTCAATTTGCTCGGAGCTGATTGCATAGGTAAAATTGCTGAAGTTGGGGGGTTGAACCGTCTTGAAACGGTTAAAATTCTCAGTTCTACTTTATCGAGCAACAACGTCAACAACACAAATAGAGGGGATTGGCTCGACGTCCTTGCAACAGCTTACCTGAGTACCCCCTCCCCCCCCCCCCTCAATCTTTATCTCCTCCCCCACCTTCTCTCCCCCCACTCTTCCCCCCTCCTCAATACAATCTCACACTCCCCAAAACTCTCATCCTCCATCCTCTCCTCTCTCCTCGCCGGAATTGTTTCTCCAAAAATATCGCTTGGGGAGCTTCTCCTCAACCTCAAAATGCTGGGACTTTTCGGACGTTGTGTGGGCTTTAACAGCAATGTCAACAACAACGTCAACAAAATAATTCTGAGTTGTGTGACAAACAACACCCACACTCAAAATCCCGCTGTTACCAAATTGCTTCTCGCGAATGTAATCGTAGCGGCTGGTCAATCTCAAATATTCGTGGAGAAAGAGGAGGAAGAGTTAATTTTGCACAAGTGCGTTAAATTGATTCTAGGCAACATGATCAACATGGCTTCGAACATTTTTCTCCCCGTTTTGGTGGAAATATCGAAAATGTTCTCTCCCTCCACCCCATGTCAATTGACAACCTCACTTACAAACTTTACAAGCCATCTGGGCTCCCTGCCTTCTCCTTCAACAGCTACTGCAACGAATTTCGATTTGGCAGCAAAAACCCTCTGCCCAAAGGAAAATGCGGCAATTCAAGAATTTCTAACGAGCGTGACTGGCAATGTCTGCATTTTAGATCTGGACTTAACGCTTGTCCCCGTCAAAAATTTACCAACCTTCACCACCGAATTACTGAAGTCTGAAACAAGGTGTAGAAATTTTTTGGACAGAGGAAAAGGAGGAGCAGGAGGAGGAGGAGGAGAAGATCCGTTAGTAATGTTTTTGCGGAGAGGAATTCGGATCGAGAAATTGAGAATCATCCCAAGATTTCTCCCCCTCAATATCTACAGAATGTTGTCGTTGAAGAACCAGAAACTTACGGCGATGGACGCCGTGAAAGTTTTATACACTCTTTGCTGGAGTGTTGAGCGGGGAAAGGGGAATTTTGCTGTTGACTTTGTGACGGTTGATTTGGGGAGGTTGAAGCGAGAAATTGGTGGTGCATTCATTGACTGGTTCGCAACAAAATTTTCATTTTCAGAAACCGTTAACAATAACACAGCGAGTGTTCTGACATCAAACCTCCTCCATCTTGGATCCCCTCCCCCCGTGCCACAATCCAACCCCGAACTGTTCATGTCTGACCCCCTCGCGCTGCTACACGCAGGAGATAAAGTTTGGAGTAATGAGGGCAAAAGGCAAAAAATGGTCAAGCTTTTAGAAGGGTGGCTAAGATTGAACGAGGTTGACTTGATGGAAAAAAATGTTAGTTTCCAAACTAAACAGGAATTCTTGATTGCGAGAGACTGCATCGCTGTGAGGACGTTGTTGAAGGGGTATGTTACGTACTGTGAAGGGGAAGATGGTGTTTTGGTGTTGATTCGTAAGTTAATTGAAAAACGTCCAGGACTTTTGACGACAGTCATACAACAAAAACTGGACGAAAAGGAGATGATTGTTGTGATTATTTTCATCCCACCCCCCACCGAAGAAACTTACCTCTCAGCTGCGTTGAAAAAAATGCCCTTGGGAACACAGAAAAACATTCTAGCCAATTTTTCTGCATCCATTGCTAACGGCCCAGACTTATGGAAACAAATCAATCTTTCTTTTAGAACTGGCGTCCAGTTTTTTCTCGAGACAACCCCTGCAGAAGGTGGAAATTGGTGCCTTTTTAAAAGTTTAGTTGAAATTGGTGAGACTATTACTAATCGGGTGGTGAACGAAGGGCCTGAGCTGCGGTGGGGTTGTGTTATTTGTTTTAGGGAGATTATGGAATTGGTTTCTAGAGAGAGAGAGGGGGGAGGAAGGGGAGGGATTGAAATTTGTAAAAGTTTGATTTTATCTTTGGCAAGGTTTGGAGTTGGTATGTAGAATGAGTGTGGAAAAGTTTAGGGAGAAAAATTATAAGATATTATGAATATTTATTTAATTTTCTTCTCTAGGGGGGCGGACGGTGGAGCACGGCAACGTGACTTGAGAAATCGGCGATGAAAATTGCCAAAAAATCCGGATTAAACCAATTTCCGACCAGTAATAGATTGGTCACCGCAGTAAAGGGGTGCAATGCAGCTGTGGGTGTCGGCCCGTTGCCGCTTCATCCTCCCCAAGCCCTCAAAACTGTAGAGACGATAGTGTTAGCGAAAGGCCGCACGCCAGAAGGTATTCCTCACCCCCCCAGCTCCCCCCAACTAATATAAATTGGAACGAGCGCCCCCATACCCTGTAGAATGCGAACAGGAGTGTGGGGGGCGTGTCGTCGTCGCATATAAGGGTAGCCGAGGGGGTGAAAAGGATGCTTGAGGGGATTTAAACTCTCGTTATTAAGTACCTGGACATTGATGAGAGTATGGGACCGATTCGAGGGTGGCCAAATAGTGTTGGGTTGTTGCATACGCCCGGTTTAATTGTGTAACGCAAATGCGTGGGGTTAAATTGCTATTTAGTATTTTTATTTTCTTGTGTGGGAAGGTGTTCCGATGTGCGAAGCTGATTGAAATTCCTTCACAACGGATAGGGTCCAGTTAAAGCATGTATACCAACCCACTGCAAATAAAGCGAGTGGAGGATAGGCATCGGCAACAAACGTTGTTGGCGGAAAAGCTATATGCCCGAGAGCAACGAGAGAAGGAAAACGCTTGTCCGTTGTTGACACTGCATCTCCCTCCCGACCCGGACATTCGGACTCGAGCTTCCAATCTCATTGCAGATTTGGCCTTGATCACAAGAAAGGCTTACCTCGCCACTCCTCAATCCACCAATCCCTCGGTTCTTTTGTTGCCCTCCAAGGAGCATATTCTGTTGGGGATTGAAATTATCGACACTAGTATCAAGAATGCAAACCGCAATCTTGAGCGAGCTCGAGCTGTGCAGTCTTTGCTTACGAAGAATAAATTGAAGTGTGAGAAAGAGGGGAAGAGGGAGCGAAAGAGAGATGAGGATGAAGAGAAGGATACCAACACATTATCCTCCCCCAACGCCTTTCGAAGGTTAACAAAGGCAATTACAACGCAAAACTTTGCGACGGCAGCATCGTCGTCACTCCTTTCCCAAAAGCACCTCCCAATCCTGACGAAACTTGAGGTTGTGGAAAGTGCAACGAGAGAGATGAAGAGTGACAAGGAATGGGGCTACGAGGCGAGGTTTGTGAGCGGCCCATCGGACGCGTTGTACAACGAGCCGATGGCGAATCCGCTATGGGGAATTGCTAACGAACGCTACATAAAAATGCGGCACCACGTGAGTCGGATTGTTTTTGCGAACAGCAAGGCTCTTCGGCTCGAGTGGGAGTCTCTCGCGGAGAAGTACGTTGAAATTGGCAACAGGTTCAAGGAGGAAGAAGTTGAGAGGAAAGTCAGGCAAGAAGAGGGGGAACGAATTCGAGCTGCAACTGTAACAACACAGAGTGGGGGGAACACACCCACCGGAGGGGGCTTTTCGAGGCGAGGGAGCTCTGGGGGGGGAAGGAGGGGAGGAGGGGCGGCGAACCAGGGCGACTTTATCTCATCTGAGTACGACCAGGAACTTTTCATTGCGAAACTCGTTGCGGAGGAGAAAATGGCCAAACGTATCAAGTTTGGGGTGTGCAGCAAGCTCCCACGACAGGTTGTGCTTGCGGAGAGAAACGGGGCGGGGCTGATGGGGGCTAGGAATGTGGTTTTTGTTGAGACAGGAAGGACTCGGAGAATTGTAGACTCGCAGCTTGAACAAAATTTCGCCAACAAGCTCAACCCTTGGTCGGACACTGAGAAGTGCATATATTTGGACAAGTTCTGCAGTTTCCCCAAGAACTTCAAGAAAATCTCTACCTACTTGAGGAACAAGGATACAGGTGATTGTATTGCGCACTACTACAATAGCAAAAATAGCATTAAGTACAAACACTTGTTGCGCGAGGCAGCGTACAGGCGACGTGCACGGGAGACTGGAGGCGTGTCCACAAACACAAGGTTCGAGTTGTTCAAACACACCGTTGAAGCGGTCACGAACTGCGGAGGGTCCTCAGTCTTTTGCGAACGAACTGGAAGCTACTCCTTTGAACTGCCCGAAGGTGGGGAAAATGCTTTCTCCACCATACACTTCCACCCCCCCAGATACTTAGTAATGGGGTTCGGGGAAGGGGGGGGGGGAGTTGCATTCGGAGGGGGTGGTGATGTTTTGAGCGAGCCAGCTACCAACAACAAAAAACGGAACTTCTACCTTGACACAAAAACTTTGGACACAAAGAAGAGATTGAAAAGGAGTTTGTGAGAGAATGAGTAAGAAAATTAAATAAAAATCATAATCCCACATCCCTTCCCCATATATCCCCATATATCCCTTCAATTCAATTCTCCTCCGCAAACTCCCTCGTCAACATTCTGAATTTCTACAATCACCAAATTATTGCAAGCCTGCTTCCCATTCCATCCACCAAAAACGAACATCAGCCCTTGGACGTCCACGCTGGTGTGACCATAGAGGTGGCTGAGCCGAGCAAAATGAAGAATTGAGTGGAATTAATGTTAGTTTAGTAGTTGCTTCGTTTGCTCGTCTTCCTCACCCCCCACCCCCGCTCCACTCGCTCACCTGATTGGACTTGGATTCTCGGTGATCGGCTCGGTCCACTTCATGTTCTCGCTGTCCAAAACTAAAACGCTATTGGCCCCAGCCCTCTTGTTCCCCTCCTCTCGTGTCTGCATTCCGCCGTAACCCCACCCCCCGAATAGCACGTAATCAGTGCCCAAGGGCGTCATGGTGTGCGCGTACCGAGCACTCGGGAAGGTCCCAGTGTGCCTCGGCCGCTCCCAAATCATTGTCTCAGTGTTCAATGACCTCAAGTCGTTAAAATATTCTGGTATTCCGGTGGACGAAATGTTAACTCCCCCCATCATCATGATGTGGCCATTGGCGGTGAGGTTCATGGTGTGGCCGTAGATCTTGGGGGGCTCGAGCCCTCCAGTGCGGGGCTGCACCCACGTGAAGGTGTCGGTGTCGAAGACCCACATATCGCCATAGCACTTGTTCTCGCCATTCCACCCACCGTGGATCACTATTTTCCTGCCAACGACTAGCGAGCTATTGTACAGGCGGGGAATGGGACCGTTGGAGGTAGCGTTTACCGGTACCCAGGTCCACTCAACCAAATCTAGAAAGTGGGTGTCTCGAAACAGCTTCCCACCAGAGCCACGACCGCCAAACACAAACATTCTATTCCCAACGATTTGGCAGCTGTGGCCATATCGCTTTTCGGGCGGCACGCCTCCGGGGTGGACTTTCTGCCAGGCGAGGGTGTTAATGTCGAGGACCCAAACATCGTTCAAATATTCAAATTTTCCTTGGCCAAGGTAAGCATGGCCTCCAAAGACTACTAGTTGGGAATCGGCAAGTACGGCAGCATGACCTCCACGCACAGGGGGAAGCTCGCCTGTTACAGTTGGTTTGGTATATTTCAGGTGGGGGGTGAGGATTGCATCACCTTCCATTAGTTTTTGGAGTTGGAGTTGTGAGCCAGGATTTGAAGCTTTAGCCTCAAAACTTATTTCGGCTAGTTAGTCGCAGGGACGGGTAGGGGAGAAAGTCCTATATATGTGTTTGGGAGTTTGAGATCAAGAAAGTTATGAAAAAAGAAGGTTTATGGACTTGAAACTTGATTAACTAGAAGCTTTGTTCTCACATTTGCTTCTTTAGTAAAAACAATAAAATAAATAAATGATATTAAAAGTTTTTCTAGGATTTTTATGCTATCTTCTTTTTAGAGCTGCCAAATTTACTGACAACTTAACAGAGAGGAGTAAAAGTGAGAAATAACATAAGCCGAAAATTCCCATGGTGTTTCCCACTTTGTTGGACACCCTCGATTCAAGTAATTCTTAAAATCAATTGAGTATCAGGGGGATGACAAAGAAGACTTCGTCTGAGGAATTAACTTTGCTGTTGCCCGAAGGACACGCTACGCTCCAATCCGATTGAAACTAACACACACTAATATTCGCTTTGCTTCGCTTGGCTTCGTTTCGCTTCATAGTATAAGAGGTGGAAGGAAATTCAACCAAGTCTCGCGATGCCCGGACCACTGAAAGAGTTGCAGCGCAAGCAGAAGTTGCAAGTTGCATCTATAACAACTGTTCCGACCGAACCTGTGCGAACGAAGTACTTGAGCAACGACAACAACGAAAAATCCGATTCCACATCACTCACACCACACCCACGAGTAACGACCCGGCAGCACCATTGGTTATTGAGAAAAAAAAATTCTCCGAACAATGCCCTCAGTACCCCCACACTTTAGGATGCTCTGCGGAAGATGCGCAAACTTGGTTTAACTAAACTCAACCCTCTCCTGCAGGCGGTGCAATAAAAATCACAACAGCCAAGGGTTATTTTGTCGATTGGAAATTGTACGTAGCGAGAGAAACGAAACGAGTGCGAGTGTAGTGCGAGTGATGCGGGAGTCTAGTTGGAAAGGCAGTATTGAAATTTATTTTCGTCCAACAACAACTAACACACACCATCGCTTCGATTCGCTTCATATATGCACTCAGGTTCGATCAGTTTCGCTGGGGGCGACGAGAAGGAGGATCAGAGCGCAGACGATAAGAAGATGGAGCTTGGGTTTGAAGCGGAGCCAGGAGAGGTGTAAATTGGACTAAATCAGAACAAAAAATGGATAATTATTTTTTTTCTGTTATAAACTCGCCAACCCCGAGTCACATCCTTTAATTAAGTAGCAGCTTTCAATGCACCGACTTGCACTTTCTCGTAAGCCAGCATCCTCAGCTCCAACGTTACTGACTCCCACAGCCATAACTCTATCAATGGTATCTTCATTTTTAATTTTCTTCCCGGAAATGTTCATAACAACACTCAGACTCTCGAGTGCCACCGTTTTGATGGCTACTTCGACGTTGCCCGCGAGGTTAACGAGGTCGTTTATCAGCGGGTCAACGCGAGAAGACAACGGCATGAGTTTTGAGAGGGATTTTATTGCCTCCAGCCTAACGGCTCTCATCGGGTCGCTGAGGGCCTTGACAAAGGTCGTTTGGAGTTGGGGCACGAATGCCTTTAGGGTGGGGCCGCCCTTACTGAGGATAATCCCAAGGGATTTAACCAGCGCTCCCTGTGGACAAGGGACACGGTTAGGGGTTAGTAAACACTCTCCACAATAACATCACAGCCCCCTCACCTTCACGCTACTCGTGTTCCTGTCCCCCACCACTCGAATCAGCGGTCCCGTCATTTTAATAATCACCGGCCCAGCCAAAAATTTACTGTCGGTTAATTCAATAAACTCCCCCAAGCAAGCCGCGGCGATTTCTCTAGCTGGCCCGGTACCATACAGGATGGCGTGGGTTAGCATCGGCAAAAGTGGGTCCAAACCACTTTTTATGTTGAATCCGGGGAGCAAAAACAGTCCATCACCCACCCCCCCCTTCCTCCTCCTCGCCTCGCTCACCAGCGAGTTGATAAGATTTCTGCTAAAGTCCAGGTGCTTGGTGATCTCCTCGGGCGCAACGCTACTGAACACGCTCTTCAGTGCCACAACGTTGGCCGCAATCACCTCCTTGCTGTCGTCGTTCAGCCTATTCAAGCACTCCCTAATTAAAATTGGCAATTCGTCGTTGAAGTCCTTAAACTCCTTCCTCTCTTCCGCAAAAGCTCCAACCATCCAAACAGCCGCAACCCTGACCTTCTCCTTGTCGCTCCCGCACCTAACAGCCAACTCGACAATCAGCCAGTTTACCCCCTGGCTCCCAACATTCTTGCAAATGCTCCTGAACGCGCTCTTAACCGCGTCCTCCCTCCCCCCCTCCACTCCGTCAAATTCAGCGATCGTGCTGCTAAACCCTCCAACAATCTGTTGAAAATGGAAGTGAACTGTCCCCCCAATAACCTCCGCAACACTCCCTAAAATTACCGCGTTCTTCTCTGTGATGGGCTGCTGCATCAACTTGGGCACCAGCATCGGCAGCAATTCCCTGCTCTTCAGTTTGAGCACTTCCTTGAGTCCCTCGAGCGACCCCTCGTCCCCCCCGTCGTCGAGCTCCTCCATCAGCTTTGGCAGAATATCGCTGAAAACACGTTCCCCGCCTATTACCAAGTACAGCTTCTGGAAAGCCACGGCGCCGACCTTGCGAACGCTCTCGCTCGTGTCGACTAGAGAACCCCGGACTGCCGGAATTAATATGGGAAGATACTTGACGATTTGCTCCTTCGTCCCGCAACTAATAATTTCAGCCAAGCCAACACACACCCCAACCCTAACCTCCTCGTCGACATCCTGCAATTTGGTCTTCAATATTGGCACAATTTCAGGCAACACCTTTTCCCCCAGTTTCCTGACCAAATCTCCCAAACATCGACTGGCAACAGTCGTCCTGTCTTCCCCCCCCGCCACCCCACCCCCTGCGCTCAAACTCCCAACTATTTGACTAACCAAAAGCGGCAAGATCTCATGCAGCGTCCGGGGCGTAACATTGACAATACTCTTCCAAACCTGCACAGCGCCCTGCCTAACAACACTGCTAGTGTCGCTTCTAGCGATATAAAGCTTGCTCAACACCCTCTTTCTCGTCTCCTTCCCGAGCACAAGCGCAATCTGCGCCTGCGCCTTCTCCGCTCCTCTTGTGTCATCCTCCCCCCCAACCTCCCCAACTCCCACAACATTTGTTCCACCGATCATCGTTAGCAAATCTCCCAAAAGACTCAAGCTCGCCTGCCGAATCCTCCAATTGTCGTCCTCGAGACCATCCTCAAGCGGCGGGACAATCTTGTTTATGCTTGTCCTACCGTGACTCCGAATTAGCACCTTCCCCCCTCTTAGCGCCACCTCTCTAACCGTCTCCGCCTCGTCGTTTAACCCGTTAAGGATCGCCTTCAACCCCTGCTCAATCAACCCACTGTACCCTTGTCCCAAAGTCGTTGGCAAAAACGTCAACACCCAAAGAACTCCTTCCCTCGTGTTCCGCCTAGGATGCCCAGCAAGAGGGAATATCTCGTCCATCATAACTTCGTTCACAACGTTCCCTCCGCTTGCCACAAGAAGCTCCGTGAGTCCTTGGGCTGCTCCGGACCGCTCCACCCCCGTTCCAGTTTCCGATTTGAGAGTGTCGATCAACCAGGGTCGCAAGTCTGGCAAGGCCGACTCGCCTAGCCCGCGGACGAGAGCCCCGAGAGCCTTTGCGGAGGTGGAGCGGACGTCAGGGATGGGATCGAGGAGGACGGACTTGAGTCCGGGAAGGAGCACAGATAAATAGGGGGAGAAGTCGTCTGGGGAGGATATCATTGTGCACATGTTGCCACAGATGAGGGCGGATTGGCGTTTTGAGGTACCAACTCTGAAAGGGGGGGGGGTTAGGAGGAGAAATTAATACTCGTTAAGGTGTTGTTTTGGAGGTCCTCCCACTCCCTTTATATTCTGCCCCACTCTCATTCCCTGTTCTTCTTACCTGTCCTTCAACCCCCTCTGCAAGATAGGAATCAGCAATGCCAAACTAGGCGCATCGATAGCGTGTAGAAACTCCGTCTCCAATAGCGCCGCCAACGCTCTCTTCGTCCCTCCTGCCGGATCCGTCAGCCCCCTGAGAAGAATCTTACTCAAACTCTTCACTTCGGGGTTCCTAATAACAGATATTATCTGTTGCAGGGCGAGGGACGCCGAGTCTTTAACTTTGGGGTGCGTGTCGGAGAAGGCCTCGGTAAGCTTCGGAACGATCTTTGGGAGACAGGAGGCTAGCTGCTTCGGGGCGCAATTGCTCATGGACCCGAGCATTCTGATTGATGCCTGCTTTGTTCGCCACTGGCTGTCTTCGAAGGCGGTCAGAACTGAGGGCATAATAAGTTTGACACCGTGGGACGAGAGCTTGTTCATGATTAGTGAGGCTGCAGTCGAGGCAGCGGCACGGACGTGGTCGGACGAGTCGCCGAAACACTTGAGGAGGGAGGAGAGAAGGACTATCACGTACGGTTCGAATAGCATTCCAAGTCGGGAGCATAGGAGTTCCACGCAGAAGAGCGAGCCTGAAAATGGGGGGGGGAGTGAGGGGATTGGGGGTGTTAAATAGTGCCACCCACACACTCAGAGCCTCGGAGCCTCGTTGACACACACACCTTCCTTCATCAACGGATTACTATTCCCGCACCCCTCCTCCAACTGCTTCACTATTTCATACTTCTTGAGACTGCTAATTCCCAATCCTTTGACCACCGCGCTCAAGCCGTACGCGCTCCCTCTCCTCGTCGCCAGGCTATCACTTTGTAAAGCATCATGCAACAGATCACCGACAATTTTCTCCGCACCCTCCTTGACACCCATTTTTTTCATCAGCGGAACAAGACAGTCCGCCACTCCTCGCTGAACATTTTCTGACGGCGTCTTCAGCGCGTTCAGCAGCATCGTCACCGTTTCGGTGATCTTGGCAACGTCCCCGGGGTTATCGGTGTTCAAGTGCAGAGCCGCGCTCCCAAGCAGGATCACACTCCCTTCCTTCCTAAAGTCCTGCGCCCATAAGGCATTATTCGGGTTGATTTTTTGGTCTTGGTTCGTTGCCACCGCCCTCCCGTCACCTCTGCATTTCCCAGTTCCCAAAACATCTTTAAACATGGCCAGCAGTTGTTCGAGAACTACCCCTCCCCCCCCGTGCGTCGCTACTATTTTTCGTCCCGCGTCAGTTGCTTCCCCTCGAACAAATTCGTCGGGGTCGGCTAGCCCAAAGTCGCTGAAGAACTCCATCAGCGTGACGACGTGCGACGGGTCAAGCGTGATGTTGTGAGAGCGGGTGCCGATTGTGGATAGTACCACACAAATTCCACTTCGAATTGACTTTTTGCAATCAGTGTCAACACCCCCACCATTGAACATCAAAACATTACCATTTTTACCAACAGCAGCACCAGAATTGAACTCCTCCCCCCTCACTTCTTTCCCCGTCATTAACTCCATTTCCAATTCCTTCTGACTCTTCTTACCCCCCCCCTTGCCTCTCTTCTTGTCCTGTTCGAACACCGTAGGGGTCGCCCACGTAAAAATACGCACGCACTCGTCGATCGTCATCTTTGCAGCCTGCCCCCCCAGCGTGGACATTCCTTGGGCGAGGGCGCGCGCTGAGCTTTCGAGAACTTCGCTGCCTTTGGGGTTTGAGTTTGAGTTTGAGTTGGAAGATCTACCGGCTGATCCAGCCCAATTATCTTCACTCCAACCAACAACAATCTTGAGAAGCTCAGAGGCAAAGTTCTCCGTGGGAGGTGGGCATTCTTCCTTGTGCTCTTCTCCTCCACTATCACCACATCTAAGAAACTTGAAGCACTCGAGCGCGATCGCACTAATCTCAGGATTCTCGTCGTGGGCAAGAGAGTGCACGACAGCGTGAAGCTTCCCCCTATTTTGTTTTGTGGCGGATTTAAACTCCCCCCCCCCGCCTCTCAGGATTATCTCCTTCAAGGATCCTACCGCCCCTCGCCTAACGGTCCCATGAGGCGACAGCCCCCCCCGCCTTCCACAAAACATGTCGAGTTCCCTATCAGATGCTACTTCCTCCTCCTTCTCCTCCTTCTCCTCCTTCCTCCTAAACAAAATTTCAAGCACCTCATTGACATTAGGGTTGTTGAATCCTTTCGCTCGATCATGCTCTAGAAAATCCAATAAGCACTGTGCAACCCTCAGTCTCTCCACCCCTTGCCCTCCAAGAAACTGCCGCACCAAAATCCTCATTGTAGCCTCGTCAACTTTGTAGCCGAGTGTGCGAGGGCCGGTCAAAACCCCAAGTAAAACCGGCAGCACGAAGAGGAAGCTGGAGGAGCTGAGCACCCCACCAAATTCGTCAATTTCAGCAACGACCGTGGAGACGTGTGGACTGAGCTGAAGGTCGTAGGGTTTCGAGCTGTCTGAATTGTTTGAGTCGTTTGAATCATAGTCGTCGTTACTATTGGTGGTGGTGGTCGAAGCGAGAATGAGCGACCGTGAAAGCGGGACAGTCGCGGAAGCTGACACCTCAAGAATACTGCTCGACAGCAGGTTGACCACCGCTGAGATTGGACCAGCGAAAAATTGGTTTGGGAGGAGGGCGCACAAGCTGGACTTCGTTGTCGTCTTCATCGTCAGGTTCACCGCCCTGCTATTCTCCTTCTCCGCTGATGCCGCTAGCGACAAGTAAAATCCAGAGAATTTTCGCAATATAACATCGTTCGAGACTGAGATTGACCCGCGAATGATGCTTGCAATCGCACCGTGAATGGAGTTGAGGGTGTCAAGAATTTTTGCGATTTCCGCACGAGTCGAGGATTGCGAAGCGAGGGTTTTTTGCTCCGTGGGGGTGTAGACTCTTTCAGTGGTTGGAGAGGAAGAGTTTCCGCCGGCTGCCTTCTTGGCCGAGAGCTCGGCTCGGAGCTCTTGCTCCCATTCTTCGATCTCCGAGGTCGCGCCAAAGTCCCCCTTTCCCCTCCTTGCTTTCGCCTTGGGTTTTGGCTGGGTGGCACCACTTTTCAACTCCTCCTCAACCAACCTCCCTTCCAAAACCCACATCACAGCCAGCTCTCCCCCCCTCCCCCTCCTCTCCAGCTCTCTCACTAGCTCCTCAACCTTCTCCCTCAGCACAGTCGTCAGGCTATCAATGACATCTCTCGCCATCCACTCAGCTTCCAGTCCCCCCTCCTCTCTTACATCGTACCCAACCTCGACCCCTTCGGCGACACTCGCGATCGTCGCGAGGAGTGTCTGGACCGCTCTCTGCCCCTCAAGACCACGCCCGAGAATGGCCCGCAGGATCGGACCTGTTATCAGGTCCGGTGTAGTGGAGGATGACGATAAAAGAGCTTTGAATCGCTGGGTAAACGACCGGGGCCACCCGCGATGCGTTGACGACGATGTGGTCGAAACTGTCGACCATCCCTCCTCCAAATTTCCCGGACCGCGGCGACGTCCACCGCTGACTGATGAATTCTTCAACACAGAGAGGAAGAATGCCTCAATAGGCGGAAATGAAGAATTATCTGCTCCCTCCCCCCCCTCCCTGCTCAAAACAATCCTCCTGCTCACCTGCCTTAGCGCCACACATGTCCTCCTCCAAGCTCTCTCTGCGGGGGGGGTTGCATGCCCAACGCAGCCGGCGTCACAGGGAGGAACGGACTCGCGCGATTTTTTCAGCAGCTTGAAATTCTGCTTTATGCAATTGCTCACGCTATTGTTGGTTGTGGCGGACACCTGGGACGTCAAGCAGTGCTTGAACATTTTGTCAAGTACGACCAACCTCCCAGACGACGAGGAGGACGCCAGCACCAAAAGAGAATCTCCCGCCGCTCTACGTACCATCCCGCTAGAATGCCCAACGATCGTGATCAATCCAGCAACTATCTTGTGAAAATCCTTTCCCTCACTGCTGGCACTGGCGGAGTCGGCGTGGCAGAACTGCTGTTCTAGGAGTTTCGCAAACCCGGCCAACCCCTCGGGTGTTGCCATAGCGGAGATGAGATTGGCAGGGTTGAGGACAAAGGATGGCAGAGGGGCTGTGATCGACAGGGGGTTGAACAGTGGCTCAGAGGTTTTTTTATGCTTACGTCTCATCTCCAACGTTTCGACTAGGAATTTCTCCATATTGCCACAAACAATTCTCTACGAAGCCTATTTTTGTGCTTATTCTGCGTAACCCTGGCACACAAAGGAAGATAAAAGCAAATTGAACCCCACTCATTTGCGTTCACACAATTAAACCGGGCGTACGCAACAACCCAACACATTTGGCCACCCTCGAATCGGTCCCATACTCTCATCAATGTCCAGGTACTTAATAACGAGAGTTTAATTCCCCCAAGCACCCTTTTCACCCCCTCGGCTACCCTTATATGCGACGACGACACGCCCCCCGCCCCCCTAGTCGCATTCTACAGGGTATGGGGGCGCTCGTTCCAATTATATTAGTTGGGGGGAGCTGGGGGGGTGAGGAATACCTTCTGCGTGCGGCCTTTCGCTAACACTATCGTCTCTACAGTTTCGAGGGCTTGGGGAGGATGAAGCGGCAACGGGCCGACACCCACAGCTGCATTGCACCCCTTTACTGCGGTGACCAATCTATTACTGGTCGGAAATTGGTTTAATCGGATTTTTTGGCAATTTTCATCGCCGATTTCTCATCAAGTCACCTTGCCGTGCTCCACCGCCCCCCCTCACGCCAAAAAAACTGAAACGGCTGGTTTGTAGATGCGCCGGGTGCCACCACCAACAAGATGTCAAGCGGGGACGAGATTGTTACACACTGGCTTCCTTCCACCTTGGCTCGATCATCACCAGTTTCCAACGCGTGTTCAGAAGGGTCAAACATCCTCCACAGCATCGCCCCCCCCACTGCAACCCTGCTCCCCTATCCCCCCTCTTGACGCGGACTCCCCCCTGGAGTGCTGCAAGTCGGGCGCGGAACGTTGCACCCCCCTTCAAACCATGAGAACGATGCGAACCAGCTAATTTCCAAAAATAGCAAAATTTCAATTTTTTCTCATGAATCGGTTGTTCAATGTTATCAATAGTGTAGCAATCACGTCCCCGCTTGATATCTTGTTGGTGGGTGCACCCGGCGCATGTAAAAGCCAGCTGTTGCAGTTTTTTGGCGTGAGGGGGGGCGGTGGAGCACGGCAAGGTGACTTGATGAGAAATCGGCGATGAAAATTGCCAAAAAATCCGATTAAACCAATTTCCGACCAGTAATAGATTGGTCACCGCAGTAAAGGGGTGCAATGCAGCTGTGGGTGTCGGCCCGTTGCCGCTTCATCCTCCCCAAGCCCTCGAAACTGTAGAGACGATAGTGTTAGCGAAAGGCCGCACGCAGAAGGTATTCCTCACCCCCCCAGCTCCCCCCAACTAATATAATTGGAACGAGCGCCCCCATACCCTGTAGAATGCGACTAGAGGGGCGGGGGGCGTGTCGTCGTCGCATATAAGGGTAGCCGAGGGGGTGAAAAGGGTGCTTGGGGGGATTTAAACTCTCGTTATTAAGTACCTGGACATTGATGAGAGTATGGGACCGATTCGAGGGTGGCCAAATAGTGTTGGGTTGTTGCGTACGCCCGGTTTAATTGTGACGCAAATGAGTGGGTTAAATTGCTATTTGTGTGTTTGTGTGCTGTAAATAGGTTACGGAAATGAAGCTTAAAAACTTGAACACATTCAGTTTATTTCCTCTTTATATGATTCCCAAAATTGTTGTTGTGGGAGTTCTTATAGTGCTTCTTGGTATTTTTGCAAGTTTAATTTCTCAAGTTTTTTAAGTTTTTTCAAGTTTTTTATGGAATGTTAATATTTTCTGGTTGTCTTCGCGACAAGTTCATTGTCGCTGCCGGAGATTCTATTCTGCGCGGACCCTTGCTTCGAATGCTCAGTCCATTTCTCTCATTGGAGGAGATGAAGTATTGGCCTTCCCACAGCTTTGGCGCAATCAAGGGAAATGGGTTGTTAGTGAATTGGGACTACCTTGCCAAGGTTTCCTGCGGCCCCATGAGAAATGGGACGAGAAACTGCCCAAGGATGTTCTTCGTCACCTTGTTGACAATAATATCGACCCTACTGTTTGGAAAGATAAGGAGGCGCTTTTTCTCATTGGCGGAACTTCCTCCAATTAAATGTTTTGAAAAAGGTCCGGGAGTCTCAAAGTTGGTTGGAAAACAGTGAAAGCTTCCAAAAAAAAATTACACAAAACTCTGCACAGAAGCGTGAGGCTCTAGATACGAACTATGGGTTTGTCGACATAACAAATATTACTGGATCAATGTGGTCTACCCTTAGGCCCGGGGATGCAGATCAATGCGCCTGTCATTTCTGTGTGCACGATTATTCTGCAGGCGCAGGCGGCGACTGGCGAGAACGAGTAAATGGGGCAGTTTGTACAACAATTGCTAACCATCTCGCACACGAAATTTGTGAAGGAAAACGAAAACCTTTTATTTAGGCTTGGAAAAAAACAATTGAAAATCTACTACTCCTTTTCTTCTTTTTTAAATTCAAAACAGCAAGCCGGGCCAGACTAAGGCCGAACGGCTGTTGAGACGCGAGCAAGACAAAATCAACGCAACATCAGCCGAGATAAGTGAAAAGAAGCATATTGAAGAAGATTGAGCAGAATGTGAGAAGCGATTTTAGTCCGGGAGGCAGAGAAGCGAACTGTAGAAGGCCTCCCAAGGCCACATACAAAGAATGAGTGTTCATGCTGTTGCCAGGATGCTATTGACCTAAACTGCTACTGCTCGTTTCAAGACTAAGAAGGCCGAATAAATGAATATGATTTCCACATTGCAAAAAAATTATTTGTTAATTGCGATATGATTATGCAATAATTTGTTTCAAAACACTGCCTCGTCTTGCGTGTTGTTTCTTCTCTCCCCCCCCCC
>BRYC01000666.1:0-16337 GCA_030267985.1 Parmales sp. scaly parma | reverse complement strand
CTTGACCGCCCCTGAGATTGCCTCCACGTCGAACTTGTAGATGATTTGGACCACATGGACCTGCTAATTAGCTGGCCCGGCGCCGACGAAGACGCAAACCCTGGAAGGACAGCTACCTGCCGCTCTCATTCAGTATTCTAGAAAGTTATTCATTTAGTCGTCGTGGGAGTTCTTCAATGGAGGTAGTTCTTTCAATGTGGAAAATGGTGGTTGATAGTTAAACACTTTGGGAAAAAAGCTTTACTTAATTGAATCTACTTGTAAAAGAAACCACGAAAATGATGTTGGAGATAAAGGATTTGAACCGCTTCCTTACAATAAATCTGTGAAAAGTGAAAATCCCAAAAAATTTTGTGCGCCGCACAAATTTTTCAACTTTCATCAACACAAACAAATAAACATCATCCACAACAACACACAACAAGCATCCTGTCATCCACAACAACACACAACAAGCATCCTGTCATCCACAACAACACACAACAAGCACCTGTCATCCACAACAACACACAACAAGCATCCTGTCATCCACAACAACATCATATCCTATGACACCCCTTGTCACCGCGAAGGAATGTCTTGATGATGTAGATGTGGAATTTACTGATAACACAATCTTTTTCTTGGTGGGCGTGCATGTAACAAAATACTTTCGGCGGAGTTGTTTCCGCGGAATCGTACGCGACTTCAACTTTGATTTGGTTGCGACAATTCCTGTGATCGCGGGTTTCTCCCGAACATTGTTGGATAAAGTAGCGAATGTTCGGAGTGTTGGGAGTGTTGGGAGTGTTGAGAGTGTTGAGACACGCTTGGTTGTCGAGATATGTACACAATTTGTTGGCGAAGACAAACGGTGTTTGCATTTTTGAAATTTCACAAAAACTCAACATTTTCTTAATCGATTAATCGAACCCACCGACGGAATCGATAATCGAACCCACCGACGGACTGTCATGACTTCGGAAGATGTGCCCGAATTACGCTCCCGCCTCCCCAGAGGTTGTGATGCAAATTCGGCCCACTTCTCTGACTTGGTGATGGCCCGTTTGGGCGAGCTTTATTCTGCGTTAGTCGAGGACTGCCCCCACGCCAAGATGGCCGCGTCGTCTGATGGTTGGACAATGGCAAACGGACATTCCGTCCTCAGCTTGTGCCTGGATGGGATTAATCCGACCACTTATGAACGCGTCCGACGCTTCGTTGGCTGCTTGCATATCAAAGAACGCCACACCGCCTATTTGATTTGCTTATTAGTTGTAAGTAATTTTTAGCTGTAAGTTAATAGTCTTCTCGATTTCCAATACCGCCGCGAACATGAACGACGTGCTCTCTGCCGGAATCAAGAGGTTGAACGTGAAGGGGTGGGGTAAGCTCGCGGACTGCATCGGATCCCTGACGTCTGATTCCGCCGCCAACATGAGGAAAATCACCAGCGCGGAAATAATGGGGACACGGGAAGTCATTGAGGTGACGCGTGGGTTGTTGCCGTCGGTGAATTCAGTCGTAGCCGTCTGGGATGAATCTACGGATGATCTTGACTTCTACACGGCTGTGATCTCTGCTGTCGAGGTGAGCGAGAATGGCGAGCTTGCGTCAGTTCACGTTTTCTGGTTTTATGGGAAGGGAATGGAGCCCGGAAACGGTGGGGGGGATGGATTTGATAGGACAGTTGATCCACCGAAGGTGACGTATCCGTTCCTCGGTACCCCAGACCCAGACGACCCGACGAAACTTCTCGGCGGAGGGGTTATTAACAAGGAGGAAATCACCAAGCAGTACAAGTCTCGAGACCAGAGCAAGACCTTCGGCAACCCCGTGTTCGAAGCAATCAACAACGTGCCTGGAGTGCAGTCTTTCGCGTGCGTTGCCCATCTGCTTGCGACGGTTTTGGCAGCTATTGTCGGCAAGCAGAAGGCGAAAGAACCAGCGAAGAGCCTGTTCGTTCCAGAAGCAGCTCACCTGCTGAAAAACGTGTTGAAAGTCTGCTCTGTCCTGCACCACGGGGGTGCACCTGTCAAGCAGTTGTACAATAAATGTAAGGCGGATGTGAGGAGGGGGGGGGAGGGGGAGGGGGGGGGGAGGGGGGTGAGATTCTTATTTTGGATAATGGTGATGAGGGGAAGTGGTTGGAGACTTGGTGTGGACAGAGGAGGGATGCGATGACGATAGTCGCATGTCGCTTGAATGTCCGACGAGGTGGTTCTCGTTGTTTGGCCCTCTGACTAAGGCGTTGGCACGGTCCGAAGGTCTCACCGAGTTTGTTGCTCAATATAATGGCAACGGGGAAATGGGGAAGAGTTGTCGGGGGGCAAATAAGCTGCTGATGAATCCTTCCAATCAGCTGACCAAGGAGGATTGGACTGTGCTTGCTGGGATAGTCACCGTGATCAACCCTCTGCGATCCCTCAACGTTGCATTGCAGAGCGATGAGTTGAGCTTGGGTGGTGCGCACATGACAATAACAATAGCCATGTACTCGTCGGAAGAGAAGGATGTGGCTGCGATTAACAGCAAGGGGAATGAGACCGGTAAAAGGATCCCAATTGACAACCTCCCCTCGATTGCTAAGGAAGTCCATGCGGGCCTCTTCAAGCTCATGCACCACAAGATGGAGGTTGCGAATGGCGGGGTCCAGAACAAAATTTGCATTGCTGCTGCTCTCCTGACCCCGGCAGCCTCGGCCGTCTTCAGACTGATGGCGAAGAGGGATGATAAGAACTTCAAGCCACTCGACATGATCAAATTCGCCGACCAGATCTACGGACGACGACGACGACAATAACAACGATGAGAACAACAACACCACCGACCATCGGCTGGAACATTTTTTGTTGGTTCTGGGCGACGACAGCAGTGACGACGACGAGGTGAGTATCAGATCGCCTCCGATCGAGTCGAATTCTGGACCGAATCGAAGGTCTTGATGCCCCCGTCCCGCTCCCCAAAACTGTTTAACGTGCGACTGCGACGTTTCGAGATATCGCGATTCTAACACAGCGCTCACAACGCAGCAGGAACCGGGTATCCCCACTCGCAAGACGAGAGAGCAGAAGATCGACGATGCTCTGAAGATCAAGGCGACCATCGAAGATGAGTGGGATCTCTACTCGAAATTGGTGAAGCGCCTGCCTCGAGTACAACAACAAGTCTCATAACACCATCCAGCACGTCATTGATTGGTTCAAGGACAACGCTAGTAAACACGGCCTCTACCGGCTGAACTTCCTCGCCCTCTCCCTCGCCCCCATTAAACTCACGAGCGCCAACGATGAGCGCGTCTTCTCCTTCACCGGGAAGACCAGCGGTGGGCAGCGGGGTGGAATGGGCGCCACCAAACTGGAGCAGCTCACCATTGTTGGGAGGAATTCGGATCTCTGTCTCGGAAAGACGGAAAGACGAAGTCCGAGACGGAGAACTCTGGAAAAAGAAAATGCCTCCTGTGAGGGCTGCTACGGCAAAGAATAAGATTCCGAGCATTCGAAGCAAGAACCACTTGGAGGGCTCGACGGCAGTCTCCAAGAAGACGTCTGAATTTGGTGGTTATGCCAAGCAGGTGATCCCCAGCAACAACAAGAAGAAGAATTAGGGCGGAGGGGGGGGAGGGGGGAGCATGAAGAGGGGGACATGACACAGGAGGCGTGCGTGAAGGGGGAGGGGCGTGAAGGGGGAGAGGGTGTGAAACGGGGTTTGGGGAGGGGGGGGGTGAAGAGGGAGGGGGGGGTTCGAGAAGAGAGAGGACAATTCGCAATTGGCGAGGTGCTGTATAATAAAAGTTAATGATTAATGATTAAGGAGAAATCTCGATGTGTGTTGTAGTTATGAGTAGTCATGTTGGCACGCTGTTATGCCAGTGTCGCTCGAGCATATTGGTAAGACAAAGGTGAAACATATATATGAACTTTTTTGGAACCATTTTGGAACTTTTTTGGAACCAAGGAGCTAGCGAACCGATCAATGCCAAACAACAGCAACACAATGATGACCAGGTCATATAAATAAATTTTGGCAGTAGTTCAAACCCGTTCAAAAGAAAGAGTTCCAACATTTTACTTTATATCTTCCGCAATGATGCAAACGTCTCCTGTGCCCTCTTCAATCGTTCTTGAAGCTGAACCGTCCCTGGGCTTGGTGGCCGTCTCCCAGCCCGCAGAGTGCTATTTTCCTGAGCTGGTGGTGGTGGAAATTGCTGTTGCTGTTGCTGTTGTTGCCCCCCTTGCTGCCCCCCCTGCTGCTGCCCTTCGGCAGGCCGGCCCACATTCCCCAAAAACTTGTTCTGCAACCTTGCCAAATCTCCCTGTTGTTTCCTGAGTGTTTCAGAAAATGGTCCTGTTTGCTGTTGTTGTTGTTGTTGTTGTTGTTGTTGTTGTTGTTGCGGCACCGGAGTTGAGGGGGGCATACCAGTCATATTAACGCTGAATTGCATGCTTCTATCTGCCTTTTCGGTCAGCTGCTGATTCAAATCAATCGTCGTCTCGCTCAGCCTGACCAGCATTTTGCACGCCGTCCTCACGGCACTGTTCATGCTGAGTGTATTGTTGTTGTTGTTGTTGTTGTTGTTGTTGTTGTTGTTGTTGTTGTTGTTGTTGTTGTTGTTGTTGTTCTCGCTCCGCACAGATGTGAAGCTGCTGTTCATATTCATATGCATATTTGTATTCGGCGTGCCCATCCCCCCCCCTTCAATTGTATTTCGGCTAATCCTCCTCGCGTCAGCAATCGCATTGTTCAACATGGCGCTATACTCGTCCCTCTCCACCGAATTGGCGTCGAGCTGATTGGCGAGCAGCGCCCGCTCTGCGGTCAAGCTCTCCATCCTCCCTTCGAGAGTTACGGCAAGCGCCCCCTGCCGCTCCGCCAGCTCTGCGGCAGATTCAAGCTCTGCCGCGAGCGCTGTACCTTCAGAGGAGAGTGCCGCGACCTCAGCATCGTTGTTGCACCGGGCTGAGTGAAGTTGCCTGGTCATATCCTCGTGAATTGCTGTGAGCTGCGCGCACGAGAGCAAGAGTGAATTAGGAGTGGGTTAGTCGCTTCACACTCTTTTGTCACAAGGCTCGCTCGCTTTGCTCGCTCACCTTTGCGAGTTCCTGCTGCTTCAAATTCACCATGGCCTCGCTCTCAACCAACCTCCTGAGCGTCGCATCAAGTCGACTCGCAGCCTGCCTTCCGCTGAACAACGCTCGTCCGATCGAGTGGACGACATCTCCTTCCGAAATATTGTTGTTGCTGTTGCTATTGTATTCACCTTCGCCTTCACCTTCGCCCCTTCCTTCCTTCTTCTCCTCGTTATTCTCCCTGCAGTGGCTGTAGTAAACCGTCCTCAGCTGACTAGTGGCAGTCTCAGCCGCCTGGGCCTTTGCCACCAAGGATCTCATCCCCTCGTTCTCCTTCGTGAGTTTTTCGCTCCTTCCCTCTAACGTCTTGTTCTCCTCCTTTGCGGTAATTAGCGAATCGGACATGACCCTTCTCTCCATTTCCCGTTCCTGAAAGCGTCAGTCGTTCACGCGTTAGTTAGTTTGTTTCAATATTGATATTGAGACGCCTGTGCGCGCCTCTCTCCACTCCACTCCACTCCACTCCACTCCACTCCACTCCACTCACCTTCCGCTCGGATCGCAACAGCGACGAGGTTTCAACACTTTGCTCTTCTACCATCATCAGATCGTTGTGCATATTCCTTATTCGGTCAGCTAATGAAGGGAGGAGGAGGGAGATGTGGGGAGAGGAGACCCACGAGGTGTGCCAGACGTGTTTCTTGTTCGGCATCGGTTGTTGTTTCAGTCCCTCCCCATTTGACACAATATGACTCCCAGTATCATCAATATTCTTATTCAAATCAATTTGAACCTTGTCCAACATTTCCATCATTGGCCGCACCGTTTTAAGCTCATTCGCATAGCTGGCATTTTCCTGCTCCACCATTTCCGTATCATCGCACTTCCTCCTCAGCAGCCTAAGCTCAGCCTCGCAACCTTCCAGCTTCGGGACAACGTTATTCAGCTTCAGCTCGCACTTTTGGAGCTCGGCAGTTGTTAAAATTAGCTTTGAGTTGGTCTGCTTCTGAAGGGTCGTTGAGGTTGTGGCTGCTTTCGTTTGCTCCACTAAATTCTCCTTCTCGATCAGCAGCTCCTTCGTCCTCTGCGCCGAGCGAAGCGAGATTGTGAGCATTTTTAATGAAGCACGAGCGAACCAAGCGAGCCAAACAAATTTGGTGGGTTAGTTTGGTAGTGGATGTAGCCGTCTGCAGACATTTCGCGAGATCCATCACGAGTATGCTCGTCTTCCTCAAGGCTCGCTCGCTTTGCTCACTCACCTCCTCCAGCTCAGTCTCGTTTTTATTTAGCTGGCCCAGCAGCTCAATTTGCATGCTGGCAAGCTCTTCAATCTCCGCGTCCCTCGCCTTGACGTACATTTCCAAATTCTCCCTCTGCGCCGAGCGAAGCGAGACGCATTTTTAATGAAGCAAGAGCAAAACGAATGAGGCGAGTCAAAAGAATGAGTGGGTTAGCTTAGTAGTGGTTGTAGCCATTATATTATGTCTGTAGCCATTTCGCGGGATTCATCGCGAGTTTCTCGTCTTCATCAAGGCTCGCTCGCTCACCTCCTCCTCTCCTCCCACCCCCTTCGTCGTCAAGTCGTCGTTCTCGGCCTTGACAGCCGTGTATTCCTTCTGCAGGTCAACAAGCTCGCCCTCAATTTTCATGTACTCGGAGATCTTGGTTTTGAAGCCCGCGTTGTCACCCTCGAGCTTGCTCACGGTGTCTAAGCTTTCAGAAACGTATTCCAAAAGAGCGTCTTTCTCGTCCTCGGTTCGCTTCATGTCCGCGGCGAGCATGCCGTTGTTTGATTTTTTCAGCAGTAGTTCGGTGGAGGCGAGCTTAAAGCGACGCGGATTGAGGAGGTTAGTTCGTTGTGGTGTGTGGAAGAAGCAGCATAATGCTTGGTTGCGAGCCCGCGAGCAAAGCGAGCCAGCAACACCAGTACACAGTTGTGACTGCTCGCTCCGCTCCGCTCCGCTTCGATGTGCTCACCTCACTCAGCTTGGCCTTGTGCAGGCCGCTCAGTTTCTTGTTTTCGTTTATCATGATTTGTAGCTGGTCCTTGGCGTGCAACTCATTGACCGTGGCTTCCTTCAGACTCTTCCTCAAGCTATTGTTCTCACCCCTGAGCCTGCTGACGGATTTCAGCATTTCGCGACCGTTATTGTTGCTGCCCACCTCCTTACTCAGGCCGAATTCGTCGGCACGAATGTCCAACGCGTCCTCCAAAATAAGCACCTGCATGTCTTTCTCCTTGGACACCTCGGTGAGCTGCGCCGAGCGAAGCGAGGCGCATTTTTAATGAAGGACGAGCGAAACGAGTGAGTGAAGTGAGCCAAACGAATTGGGTGGGTTAGCTTATTAGTGGGTGTGGGTGGCTGTAGCCATTTCCGCTCGTTCGCTCGCTCACCTCCTTGAGCTTGATTGCTTGTTGCTTCAAGGACGATTGCAATTGCTTGACCTTCTGATCATTGACAATGGAGGTTGGAATGTTCTGTTTTCTAACACGCGAAATGGCAGGAATCGACTGCAACTCGTGGATATGCCGACGGCTGGCAATTGCCTCCTTCTCGTACCGCTCGCACAGCCGCCGGAGCTCGAGGTTCTGCCGAAGCGTCTCGGAATGCTTATTTTGCTGGAATAGAGTCGGTTATTGTAGGTTTGGGGTTGGTATTAATATTGTTCGCTCACCTCGATTTCCTGCTTCTTCTCCAACTTGACTATCATGTCTTTGTGCTCCTTGAGCTGGTGCTCCCACTTTGCTGTGGAACTGAGAATGTATGACGGAACGTTTCTGGTCAAGAGGGGATGGGGCTGGGAGCCCAGTTCAGAGGGAGAGACTGGGAAAATCTGGTGTGGGTTGATCTCAGCCAGACGAGCTTCAACTAGCTGGATGTACTCATTTAGGTGTGTGATCGTGGCATTGTGTGTGAGTGAGTAGTCCGTGTGACTTGGTGACCGAGGTGTTGGAGAATGTGATCGTGCGTGAGTGACGCGATGTGAATTGGAGTTGGTCATCGTTTTATTTGCATTGCGAGAGTTGTCGTTGAGGGTTGACAGTGGAGTTGATGGGTGAGGTGGATGATGGGGTGGGGAAGTTGGAATCTGTGCCGTGAGCACCACGTGATTCTTGCTCATGGTGTTTTTTAAATATAGGTGACAAGTCTCTAATGATGGAAATAACGTCTATTGTTAATTACTTTGCTCAGCATCTACACTTTCTCTCTCAACACACCACACAACCACTTTAAGAACCCATAGAGCGAGCAGCCCATTTTTTTAAACATGAGAAGAAGCCTTAGCCTCATCTTCGTCATAATATTGGCCAAAGCCTCAGAGAATCCAATTTGCCTCGATCTTCAGTCCACAACCACCTCTTCCTCCTCCTCCTCCTCCTCCTCCTCCTCCTCCTCCTCCTCCTCCAAATGCGCAAACGGAGTCCAGTCCCCCCCAACGAAATATTCCTGCGCAAACTCAAGCATCAGAATCCCCCACTCTCGTCTAAATGATGGAGTGTGCGACTGCTGCGATGGGGACGATGAGCAAGGCATCCCCTGCCCGTCAACCTGCGGCGCACTGAACCTCGAGCACTACGCCACTCTAAAATACAAGTTCCTGGAGACCTACAGAGCCCATACAACAAGCTACAGCCGGGCAATTGAGGCCGAGACGACCCGTGTTACAATCATCGAAAGTTCGGTGAAGAAGCTGGGGGAGCAGCTCGAGCGGGTCGAGGCGTTGGAACGGGCAATCCTCATGCACAAATCGTACGAGTTCAACAAAAAGAGCAGCGCCTGGCCGCGGATTAACTACGCCATGGTGGCTAGTGGGATGAGGATGGACGAAAGGAAAAAAAAATACAATGTATTCGCGATTGCGAATGGTGAAGAGGAGAGCGAATTCATTCAACGGGTTTTGAGCGTTTCGAGCGAAAAAGTACTGATTGGCGAACAACTCAATGAAAACGAAAATGAAAACAAATACAATCGCCATGCTTTGCAGCCCTTCACTTTGGACGATTTCTTGACGGTTGTCGGTGCGCCCTTGTCAGACCCAAGGAGGAAGTACCACGTAACCACGGCTAGGCAGAGCCCCATGCTCTTGGCGGGTTTCTTTGATCGGCCGAAGGAGAGCTTATTGATGGTGTGGGGGGTGGTGCTGTTCGGGTTGCCGAGGGCAGGGTGGGAGGTTTGGACGTGGGTGAGGGGGGAAATAGAAGGGGTAGGAATGGAAATTGAAAAAGAGGAGAAGGAGGAGAAAGAAGAAGAGGCAGAGAAGGCAGAAGAATGGCTGCGGACGAAACTCGTTTCCGTCCACCCCTCCTTGGACTACCTCTCCTACGCGCCCGTTCGCAAGATTATAATTAAATTCAGAATGCTCAAGAAAGATACGCTGCCGACCCTACTGTTCCTATGGGAATCTCCCAAAAACAGCTTTTTGTGGGCCAAGAAGCTTGCTGTTGGCATCTTTGTGGGTCCGGACACGTATGAGTGGAAGCTGCTCGAAAAGGCCGAAGTGGAAGCTGCGGTGCAGATAACCAACATAAAAAACAAACTCAAGCTCTCCGCGAACAAGCTGGATGTCGACTACGGCCCCCGCAACGTTTATTCAACTGCGGCGGACGTCTGCTACTCTAGCAAGGTCGGCTCGTACAACTACGAGGTATGCTTGCTTGGACGGGTCAGCCAGGGAAAGACCACTTTGGGGAGGTGAGCGAGCCTTTTGGAAGACGAGAAATATATACGAGCCACTACGAAACTAACGTTTTTCCACTCGATTCGTATTCGCATCTTCTTCGCTCGGCGCAGTTTCGCCAATTGGAACGAGAACAATCTGTACGATGGGTACAAAATCGAGGGTGGAGCGAGGTGCGCGGGCCACTACGAGGAAAATGAAGAGGGGAGAAGGGTGGACAAAATGCGAAGAGGGGTCGTGAAGTTGATTTGCGGAGAGTACAACATGGTCGTCGGTGTTGAGGAGGACGCCATCTGCGAGTACTCGGTGGAATTTATGACGCCGCTTGCGTGCGGGGGAGACGTGATTGAGGGGATTGTGAGAGAGTTGGAGGAGATCGGGGAGGGAGCGGGAGAGAGGGGGGTGGGAGGAGAGGAGAGGATAGGTTTGATAGAAGATGGATTGATGATTATTGCGAAAGCGAAAAAGTGAATCTTTATGTGAAAACAATTTTTTAATTCCCTCTTTTTTATATATATTTTTTTCCAGCACTTATAATTTAAATTCAATCCATTCCGGCGGCCTCAAGGCCGGCAACCAACGCAACGGACGCAGGGAAGATGCAGAGGATGATCACCGCGTCCGCCGTCGTGTTGACTGACTTTTTAGTGAAGAATGAGAGGATGATCTGGACCACCACGATGACGATAGTCTCAGCACTGTACTGCCACGCTAAGCCTCTGAAGTAAATCAAGGCCATGAAGATCAACAGGCAGAAGGTGTTGTTCATGCACGCCGCGCCTTCCAGGGCTGACAAGGAGATGGTGATGGTCTTCTTCGTCTTCTTGAGTGCGTAAAAATAGGACGCAATGAACTCACTGGCGTTCGACGCCAAGGGAGCCAGGATGAAGCTCACGTAGAAGGGAGGGATCGTGGTACGAACACCAATTTCGTTGATGACGTCGACCATTGGGTCGCTGCGCCGAGCGAGCGAGCAAAAATAGTTGAGTAGGTTAGTTCAGTAGTGGATGTTTGTAGGAATAAATAGCAATTTCGCACGGAGTTTCGCACTTTTCTGTTACAAGGCGAGAGAAGCGAGCAAGCAACACCATACACTAGTTATGTCTAACTCGCTTCGATTCGCTTCGCTTCGCTTGCTCGTCGCTTCGCACTTTTCTGTTACAAGGCGAGCGAAGCGAGCCAGCAACAAAATACAACACACTAGTTGTGTCTAACTCGCTTCGCTTCGCTTCGCTTCGCTTCGCTTCGCTCGTCGCTTCGCACTTTTCTGTCACAAGGCGAGCGAAGCGAGCCAGCAACAAAATTCAACACACTAGTTGTGTCTAACTCGCTTCGCTTCGCGTCGCTTCGCTCGTCGCTTCGCACTTTTCTGTCACAAAGCTCGCACGCGTTCGCTCACTCACCTGAACGTCAACACCAAACAGGTGCCGAGGATTAGCATCCCAAAGGCTTTCTTCTTGATCGCCTTCTGCTGCTGATCCGCGGGCAAAGCAGCGATCTCCTCGGGCATCTCCTCGTCCTCATCATCACCATCGTTGGAATCCGCCTTCCAAACCTTGTCGTCGTTCTCGACAATGTACGAATACATCCCCTGAACAAACTCACCGAACTCTACGAACCCGGATTTATCAGTATCAAACTGGCTGAAGATCTTCTTCGAGCTCTCGGCGGTACTCGTCTCTCCGAGGTCGTTGAGCACCCCAGCAATTTCGGTCATGTCCAGCTTCCCGTCGTTCGAGACGTCGAACTTGTGAAAAAAGGGCTTGAGGATTCCAGCAAGCTGAACCATCTCGGACTCGGCCGGGCCACCGTTGGTGTTGATGGCCGAGTAGGAGTTATTGGTGGATTGGCGGCGGTGGCCGGATGCCTCGGTGAGGAAACCGGCCATGGCACCTTTGATGGAAATCTTCTTGTCTCTAATTGCCTGCTTAATGGCCGCATCGCGGCGCATCTTCTGGGCATCGTTCTCGCCACTGTTGGCCAGGCGAACCTGGTACACGAGGTACGAGACGAAACCGACGAGGCAGAAGATCAGAGCAACGAGCGCATAGTTCTTCTCGGCAGCTCCAATGTTCTTCTCCCCATTGGCCTTCATGTAAGAGGCGGGGATCTGAATCATCAGGTAAGCCAAGGACGTGAGCACCATGATGTTTCCACCCGTGCGAACTGAAGGGTCGATCTGGACGCCTTGAGGCCCCTAAAACGACATGGGAATGGGGAATAAGAATGTGAGAGTTTGAAATGGAGATGTCCATGAACATGGACATGTGAACATACCTTGCCGGTTTTGGAACTGTAGTCGCACACACCATCTACAATATCCACCTTTCCAGCAAAAATCGAGAGCCCCCAGGGAACAGTGAGTAGCATGATCGTGCTGCCAGCAAGAGCCCCAACACCAACTGCAAGTGTGTCTTGAGCGGTCTCGAGATCGCCCATGCCTGAAAAAGCCATAATGGCACCGTCGGGAACCGCGCCAAGCACTGGAAGGACGCAAGAACCAACCAAACCTGCCAGAGAGGGGACCAACAGGAGAAGCTCAGATCCATCTGAGATTAAGTTCGATGAATAGAAGAGGACGGCCCCGTACGACAGGAACAGCCAGAAGAGGCCAGAGTTGCCCACATCGGTAGCTTCGATAGCAGGAAAGCCCATTACTGTCAAAATGCGAATTGTGGTAATTTACAAGTTTTGCGTAAAATTTTTTAAAGATCTTTTGGCACCTGTTTCACCTCTTTGGCACTTGTGACACTTGTTTCACCTCAATGGACGTTAGATATTGAGAAGATGTTACTGAACAATCCAACTTGGCCCAACCCCGTTTCTGTCTCACTCCAATTCTCCAAATCATAGCTCTCGCTTATTTTCAGCTCGACGTCCAGCTCCCTCTTGCACAAGCTCACCACGCTGCTCGCCATGATGCTGAATTTGGCGCTCGCTTCAGTCCGCATTCCGTTCCAGACACACTTCGCACTTTCGAGTTCCCTGACCTGTCTCTTGACGGCGTAATCTAAAATTTCCCCTTCCACCTGCCCGCCGAGCGATAAATAAGTAATTATTTAGTTTTGGTGTTGGTGTTGGGTCGTCTTTTTTATTTTCCCTGTGACGCTCCGCTCGCTTACCTCCAACCTTTTCAGCTCCCCCACGAAACCGCCCAAGAACCCTCCCTTTAGAATAGCGTGCTGCTGGTTCAAGCAGCTCCTCCTGTCGTCCAGAGTCGCAACAAAAACCGCGTCGTCGAACTTCGTCACGCAGTTCCGCAAGCTTTCCCCGGGGATAAACTTCGCCACGTCCCTATTCCTGTTCCTGTTGTTGGTCTGACTGTACTCCCCAACCCGAAAATCAATGTTTCCACTTCTCAGCAGCACCAAGATTTTCAGCAGCTGGTTGACGAACTGCTTGTGCGTCATTGTTATTTCGTTGAAGTGTGAGACGACGAAGGGCCTCAATACTTTGGAGTTGTACGCAGGATCGTTGAATTCGAGTGGTTGTTGGGTCGGTTGGAATTTCTTATTTTTATCCGAGCGTCCCCCACTTGAGCCACCTCCAGGCACCCCCAGAGAGGGTATAAGCGCCTTCAACCTCCTGCACAGCACTGTGAGCCGTCCGAGCTCCAAATCGCTGTACTCCGATTGAATCAGCGATGGTTTTTTTTGGAAAAAATCGCGTTTGTTGAAAATGACGAATCTACAATCGATCGGGGTTAGTTTGTGGCACTCCACTCCACTCCACTCCACTCCACTCCACTCCACTCCACTCCACTTTACTCACCTCCCACTGTTGGTCTCAATCGCCGCACTAATTTCTATCCAAGGGATAAGCATCTCCTTGAGCCGCTGCTCCGTCTCGTCGACACGTTTTTCCATGGAGAAGGACGCTGCCAGAAGCTTGCCGTTCAAGCTGGTGGAATTGGTTAGTGCCTCGAGTTTTTTTCTCGAATCAGCCTGAGCGTCCTTGAGCTCCTGAACCCCGTCCAAGCCCTTCGACGTTAGGGCGTTTTCGACGGTCTCGAGCAAGGACGACTTTGTCACACTTTGAGATGGCGTGGTTTCTGTTCCTGGGGTTGTAACCGTCGTTGTTGCTGCGAACAGCCCCCCCTCGAGGACCGGTCGAACGGCCTCCAAATAGCTTCTGATTGGGCTTCGGATCTGCGCCGGCGCCGAGCGAAGCGAGGCGCATTGGGTGGGTTAGTTTAGTAGTGGATGTAGCCGTCTGTAGCGCTCGCTCACCTCCGATTTCACCAGCGTCAGCCGCTTCAATAGAATCATCGAGTCGGACAACGCTGCGTGGAACGAGTAAAGGAGAGAGGGAAGCTCAGAAGTGAGCATTTTAAGAATTAAGGGGGTCGAGAGCGGAGTTTTGAAGAGGGGGGGGATCGATTTTAACAGTGAGATTATGGAATCGCTGATGCTGTTGTCGTTGTCGTTGTCGTTGTTTCTGTTGCTGTTGCTTTTGTTTGTGGCTTCGTCGTCGAAGGAATCCTTTCCCTTCTTCCCCTTCCCCAATGCTTCAGTCTTGCTCACCCCCCTCCTCCTGTCCCCCACAGTCCTCACCTCCGCCAATCTCTCCACAATCCAGTCCAAAATCCTAACTCCGTGCCGATATACCTCCATCCCCCAAACATAGTCAGGACAAACGAGAGAGGGAAACTCGGGCGCTCCGGTACCTCGAAAGGGCACGTAGGGGAGGGATTTGGAGGAATCGAGGGAGGGGGGAAGGTGCCGAACGGTGATGAAGAACTACGCCGAGCGAAGCGAGGCGCATTTTTAATGAAGCAAGAGCAAAACGAGTGAAGCGAGTAAACAAAATTGAGTGGATTAAATGTTAGTTACAGGAGTGGAATTTGCCATTAGCAAGCAGCCATTTCGCTGGTGTTGATTCATCGCGAGTATTCTCGTCTTCATCAAGGCTCGCTCGCTTCGCCCGCTCACCTTTTGGATGGATTGGGGGGTCAGAGGGTGAGAGAGGTGGAGGTGGACCGGATTAAGGATGGAGGGGGGGGGGTAGGCGTAGGGATTCGAGGGTTGTTGGGTTTTCGCCTTGCCATCAATATGGGGGTTTTGATTTTGGTTTTGGTGGGTGGGGTTCTTGGAGGTGGGAGCATTTTGGGAAGTGTTTTTAGTGTTGTCGAATAGGGTCTGCATGTAGGGCGTGGACTCGTTTATGAAGGAAGAGAGGGACATGGGATCTATGCAAATTCGACATACCAGCACCGAAAGAGCTCGAATCACGTCCATAAGGAAGTTCAACATGCACTGAGGAGTGGGTGGGTGAGTGAGTGAGTGAGTGAGAGTGGGTAAGCGAGTGAACGGGAAAGCGGGAATAAACACAAAAACTCACCTCATCTTCCTCAAACTCTTCCTCAACAGCAGACCAGTTTGAGGTGAGAGGATTAACTTGGGTTTTACGGTTTTTTAGAATGAGGGCAATGTCACTTTTACAAAGCTCGTTTAATAAAAGCAACCCTTTGAGAAAATTGTGGGCGGTAGTTTTGATTTTGGACAACTCCATGCTGTGGGTAGAGGCATTGTAAAGGGCAGTGTCGAGGATTCTAATTAGATTTGGTGTGCACTGCACATTGACACTGCGAGACATTAATCTATGTGCTTGCTTGGCTGTGGTGTGAGTGAGCTAGCGTGGGATTAAGTACGCAATTCTTGACACTACGCAAAATTCTTGACTTTTGTTATAAATTTTTTGTTATTAACTTCCCAAAATATGCCACCCCGTTGTGTCATTGTACTTTAAAATCATCTTCCCATCCCTTCATTGGTGTTAAGAGAGCAAGAGTTCCATTTTTAAGAACAGAGTTGATTCCTCATACATTGAAAATGCCATTTCTATTTCCTCTTCATTACTCTTTTCCGCCCTTCTTCACATTACAACCAAATGAAACAACTCATTCAAAGCAGCTTGCCCTGTGGCGAGATCTGATCCTGAAATACCACACTGAGAACAAAATTAAAACACTCATTCTGCATGATTGCCCTCTCTGGCGAAACAACGACATATCACGTCAGCTTGATCGCTCGGCTGTCGATGTTGTTGTGGCCGACTTTGTCTCTTCTGGCTATGGAGAGTGGGAGGATGAAGCCACAAAGACGCGCTGCAGGATCCTCTGGAGGAAGCCCAAAGACTTGGCCAGCGATATCTATGACTGGGCGACCACAAGGGGGTTTATAAACGAAGTGTGTACGTTGTTTGAGCTACACAGCGGCGAGGATGTTGAAGGCACGAGTTTCCAAGGGGCTGACGAGGAGCTGTTGAGGCGAGCAATAGGTATCTTGGAAGATCGGGGACAGGCAACTCTTTTTAGAGGAGAAACGAGTGGAGAGGATGGTGTGAAATTTTTATAGAGTAAAAGGTAGAGTTAGGATTGATTTAAATCCACCACCAAAAACTACGTGCACGTTGCCATGTCACCGGTGCAGTCAAAATCACGAGGGTCAAGGCTTCTTCTGTAACGCTCCTATCTCACCCGAAAAGGACATGCTGTTTAGAACGTTTATCGCGTACTGTCAAATAACAACTGAAGCCGTTCTGATATGGACTTGTACGAGAGATGGAGGGAGATCGAGCAGAATGAGACCAAACGACCGAGTAAACGCC